>SNQJ01S0071856.1:0-38174 GCA_010110895.2 Picea sitchensis | reverse complement strand
AATAACTCAACTCTTTTGGGAAAAGTGTAGGTAGCTCACTCTCACATATATTAATTTATGTGTGTGTTTTTTATTTTTTGTTATGTTACTTTTACATTGTTTTACAACAAAATATTTGAAGGGAGTTTGAAAAAGATAGATATATTAAAAGTTGATCAAAATTTTAAGAATATTACAAGAATTGAATATGTTAATGATTGAGATTACAAATTTAAAAAAACTACAAGAATTTCATAGGTTAATGATTAGTGATTGAGAGTACATAATTTAAATGTAATAGGTATCTTTTGGAGCACTGAATTTATTTATACTTTGGAAAATAACATTTTAAAAATGGAAAATTGTAATGTCATTAACAAATACATAGTTTTGAGTGATTTATCTTTATCATATAAATTGCATTCCAAGTGTGAAGTAAATTGCATCTCATGGAACAAGTGGCTCCTCTTGAATTTTTAACTTATCTCTCAAATATTATAGAAGAGAACCTAAAGGAAATTTAGTATTCTTTTTGGACTTGGATTTATGGTGTGAACAACCTACCTTGATCCTAGAAATTGTACTTAAATTTTATTATCTAATCCTTCTAATTTTATGTATATTAAGATTAATATAAATCAATATTGAAAGTTGTTATTTACAACATAGATGTATATTTATATCGATTTACCTAAATAAACATTTATATCATTGCATATTAGTGGAGACTCATATATATATGAGGTATAGATTAATATTGATAAGCTCCTCAATGAATTCAAGAATTGATCATAATTATTGTCTAACTCTTTGAATATTTATAATTTAAAAGAAAGCCACTCAACTACAAACTACTCCACTACTCCATGAGTTTGTGCAAACAATGTTAACTAAACTATGTGAAACAATGTTCACTAAACTATGTTGAAGGACATGTTTGATATTGATACATTTAAATGACTATTACCTACATTAATATATATGTCTATTACTATGAATATAATGTTATATGTCTAACATTAATATATATGTCTATGACTATGAATATGTAAACATTATATGAACCTTTTAATCAATAACTCAACTCTTTTTGGGAGAAGAAGTGGGCTCACTCTCCATATATTAATTTATGTATTGTGTTTTTATTTTGTTATGTTACTTTTACATTGTTTTTACAACAAAATATTTGAAGGGAGTTCGAAAAGATAGATATTAAAAGTTGATCAAAATTTTTAAGAATATTACAAGAATTGAATATGTTAATGATTGAGATTACAAATTTAAAAAATTACAAATATTGCATAGGTTAATGATTAGTGATTGAGAATACATAATTTAAATGTAATAGGTATCTTTTGGAGCACTGAATTTATTTATACCTTGGAAAATAAAATTTTAAAAATGGAAGAGTAGCAATGTCATTAATATAAATATATGCACAACATTAAAAAAAAATTTAAAGAGACAAAAAGTCACATGACTATCCCAAGCCATGTACAACACATCCGCGGTTAGGACATTGATGCTGAGACACGGCAAATGCATGAAGGGCAGGCCTTCAAGCAAAACAAAATTTGAAAAGAAGTGAGGTTTCCTTTTAGTTTCAAATAACTGAGAAGATTTTCTACCCAGGTGTTTTGTGTTATATACTATGAAAAGCATTACAGATCATATCGTCGGCTGGAAGGACATCGACCGTGCGACACAGTAATGGCGTGACTGATAAGACCGGTGAAACCCTAATATGATATCCATTTCTCTCTACCACTACCTCTTTATTTCCCTCCTATTTTATGGTATGAATCAACAACGTTTAGCATATTTAATATGGAATGCGAGAACCCAAACAAGAATTGGTAATGAAACTCCTACGTATGGAAGAACCCAAGCAATAATTGGTAATGAGCCGACATAATGCACCGAATGCCTTCCTCCAAGCTGGATTTTATTTGAAATGTAAATGTAATCGCGGAAATGTGGGATGGCTCCATGAAGAGGTTTACTTTTCAATGCGCTCCACCCATTAGGGTTTTTGAACTCGGTTCTTATATAAAAAATAAGAATAAAACATAAAATACATGAGAGCTTTGGAATTTTTATGATACCTTCCTCAGAGGCCAGTTCATTTGAAGTGTAAATGTGCAATCTTGAGGAAATGTGGGATGGCTCCATATTCTTACCAATGGATTTCCTTATTCTCTATGGAAATCATGGCCAACACTTCAAATGCGCACTTCATTTGAAATGTAAATGTATAGAAATCGCAATAAATGTAGGATGGCTCCATATGCTTGCAATCGTTTCATATTCTCTATGGAAATCGTTCATATGTTCATATAGTACCTGTACTTGGATACATGAATAAATTAATCAAATTGAAGAAGATATTTTTTAGTTTTTTGATCGGCAACAATTCACGATGAGAAAAGCAAATCATGATCAGTAAAAGAGGACGCAGAGTCAATTAAAACACAGACTGATGGAGTGAGCATGTAAATAAAAAAACATACCCGAATGCACAATAGCTCATGAATGCACAATATCAAGAGTAGTGTGTGCAATTAATTCATCTTTCTCCCTAATGGCCAACAACTTACATGGATGCACAATATCAATAATATCAATAGAAGTCTTTTCATTCGTAGTCTTTTTCCTAATAAGCAACAACATGCAAATCTTGATATAAATGTATTTAATTAAGCCCTCCCATATTTGTTTCCGCTCCACTTATTTAATTAAGCCCTCCCATATTTGTTTCCACTCCACTTATTTGTCAGGTCATAATAATACGTTTTTACTTTGTCTTCCATCTCACATTTTTAAGCGCAATCACACATTGACAATGTATCGCCAGAACGAACATCACCCGAAAACCCAAAATTTTAATCCAACTGCGTACTTAAAGATAGTTGGTCAAATTAAAGGGACAATCTAGAGGTTAGACGTTGATGCGTGCATTGGTTAGTTACATAAAACTTTTATAAGCATAACTTGATACTATTTGACTGCACTTTGAACTGCGGATAGAAGTTGATATTCTGAACAAAGGACATGAATAATTAATCGGTTCGTACCTAAATGTTAGAATGAAAGCATTTGGAAGATTTCTAGTCTTTGCAAGCTTCTCCTCTCGTTCTGCAACAATTTCGTCCTCCCTCTATGTGAATGAAGTCGTAGCAAGCAAGCAAGCAAGGTTTTCGGTCTTTGCAAGCAACAATTTCTCAACAAACTTCTCCAAATTCCGTCCTCACTGTGTGTAATAGCATGCGAATGAAAATTAAATTGTAGGTTATTTAGTCCTATTAATGGAATTCGTGGTGATGGAATTGTTGCTCATAATTCATTTATGCCCACTTATTTCCACTCTTCATGCATGATACGAGATTCTGAAATGTAACGACAAGCCAACAAGCCAGGTGTAGAAAACTTAATAGTAAAAAGGTGTTGATTTATTTCCACTCCTCCGATGCATGAGAAGGTTTCGAATCGTGATAGTCGCTCAGGATTTTTCCATTGTTTTGGTTCTTTAAAAGGCCCCACGATCACCAAATTTGCCAATCCAAATTTTAATTTTCTCAGACCATCTGTGAGGGACACGCGATGTGAACGTGGCAACCCTAAATTGAACGTGGAAGTCGTAAATTGAAAGGAATTACGGCTCTCATTAACTAAACACGGGATTTCATTAACTAACGTGTCAACCCTAAATTGAACATGGCAACTCTTAACTAAAAGGAATTACCCGGTTTGTGTTGTTTTATCGTTTAGACCGACACATGGCGAATTTGAAAGGTGTGTTTTATCGTTAATAGAGAAACACAACCATCATGACCGAACCGGAACCGCAGTACTTCCACGTACATAAAAACGTGTAAGATGAAGTACGTAGAAGTCAATCCGTGGTAAATAAAGGAACATGTGGTAATGAAGCGTTTTATACATATTAATCAGCTAATGAGTAGCGTGACATTTAATAGTGGGGAAAGTAATTTTTTTAATCATATTAAGTAAATGTGAAAAGTAAACAAAGAGCGTGCGCAGCTTTCATAGAAATGCAAGGAAGTTATGAAATTAAATCGCGTTCATTGATTTGGGACGTGATGAAGAATATGCTAGCATCTTTGATTCTTAACCCTAGGATTAGAATTTGTAATTAAAAGGTTGATTAATTCATCAATTCCAATATAGGGGGATGCACTATCGGTAATTATAGTTTTATTTGGAATCTATTAGTATAAGTTTATGGAATATTTGGAGAGCCGTGACCTGCTGAATGGCTATGACCGTACCATATGTGGTGGACAGATGTGAAAATAATAATTTGTTTAATTGATCAAATTTGAATGGCTTTGAGCTAAAAAAGTATATATTTATTTAATTCTTCCATGATATAAAGGTGAAATTTCAAATGGTATACATTTAAATAAAAATATTTTTAATTAAAATATTATTATTTAACTTATAAAATATTAAAATTTAACAAACTATCAATTAAATAAGTTGAAAATTCAACATAAAAAAATATTTTAATTAAAATATTACTTTTTTAACTTTTCTAAAATGTTAAAATTTAACAAACTACAACACAAAGTATTCCTTAAAACATATTTTTGTAATTTCATTTTATATAATTTTTTGATGGGTTGTACATATATAATAATAATAATAATTTATAACTATTGAGCTATGTTTTTTTGAAAGAGTTTAAAAGTGTTAAAATGACAATACAAAACTTCATACACAATCACAAAATCAAATATTTTGGTGAACACTAATATAAAAGAGGATGTAGTCTATGTATCCATGTGATACATGATATCTTATATTCATGTTTTAAGCATAGGCTAATCTTTCTTAACCATGGGAGTTGTGTTCATTCTATATCTAGTTAGAAGAAGAAATTGTGGTAGATCTTGAGGCCTTTATTGAATGGTGATAACTTTATCAAAATACTATAAAAGCAATTAAGAGACCCTACTTGCATTATGGGCCTCTAGGAACATGACAATTTAGCATGAGTTCATCCATTCTTATTATCTAGGTTAAGATGCTTATGATTTGGAGCTTTCCAAGATTCATAGAAACACTCTACTAAAGGAAATTACTTATCAAGACCACCAAGTATGTTATTTTTTATTAGCCCGATGATTGTTCACTTTATCTCTCAAACCATGCAAAATGCATCATGAGATGAGTATGGCCACCTATTAAGGATAGAAGTTTTATGATAATAACAATTATGTTACCTTCTCTCTAGCTTTCTCAAGAATCCCACCCATCTTTGAAAATGTTGTTCTAAGCATTAATGCTACAAAAGATATGTCTCCTTGATCTTGGATTTGAAATGAGGCTCGGGAAAGAGAGCTATGGACCATTCTCAAAATATTTGCAATGTCAATGTTGCTAGAAACTCAAAGAAGAAAGTTAGAATGTGATAGATAGAAATATGCATGGAATAGTGAAAAGGGGAATGATCATTTTGAAGAGAAAATGAGTGAGAATTCGTTGATGTTATAAATTGAATGAACAAAATTACGATTCTTAAATTGTTATAATTTCAATTTTAGGTTTTGTGATGTTTACAAGGTTTATTTTGTACAAGTTCATAAATAAAATGAACATACAAGTTATAAAATTTCAAAACTTATTAGGAGAAAAACTTTTAATCCCAAAGATACTTGATAAATAGTTTATGTAGTAAAGAAAATCTATCATTATCTTATGATGAGGTGGGTGAAACTTGTAGAAGATTCATGGATTGTTGAGAGGTTTATATTCAATTCTTAGTTATGTGTTTTGTTCTCATTATCTATTGTATTGATGGGGATGCAATGAGTTACATGCTAAGTGGTTGAGAGGCCAACAAATGTGTTGAAACAATACACATATTAGATACCAAAGCTATAACCATGTCATGCATTTTAACAAGAAAACACATAGAGTTATGAATGAAATAAAATAATTGATTTGTAATTAATCTTACTAATAAGCTCCCAATGGCATTACAATTTACATACATAACCCATGACTAATTGTTTTGGTTTTTGAGAAGTCCAAGAGTGGAACCAAAGATAACAAAAGGATTTACATTATGAAGTATATGCCAATTCCCATATTGACAAGAGTCTACAATTCCCATAACACATGAATTCAAATGGGAATTCCCTTGAGATGAAGGTGTCGAAACTTCTTTGGGAATCTTTCAATAAATGAGATATAAAATAGTGTGTACACCAATAGGGTGGTAGGATAGTTATCTAGGTGTGAACTATTTGATGGATTTAATGTTGTGGAATGATAAACCCTATCAAGGAATAGATAAGAACCAACTAGAAGATATTATTTTAACGTTTAGATGCCAAAGGAAACTATTGTGTGATGAACAATGTTCATTGACCAACCAAGAATTGGAAGTGAAAACATTGATGATTTATTGAAATTAGACCCTTCTTTTGACATTTAATGATATTTTTTGTCCTTCATAAATAACAAGTTGTTTCAAAATTACATATTATTGTTTTAAGGTGTTTTTGAATTACCCTTCTATGATGAGTTTGAACCCCTTGGAAGGGATATGAAGGGTTCAATTTTGATCACTACCTCACGCAAATGAAATAAATTGGTATATTAGTTGTGATGTCTCTTTTAAGTTACCCTTAGGGCGTTTATGGAATCTCCTTGTCATTTTACCATTTAAGGCATTGGAAAATTATGTATAAATTTAAGTTATTATAAGAAAAGGAAGAGCTGGCTAATTAACTTATTACAAGAGGTTGTGTTTTGAAAGTAATTTGAGGATGCTTTATTCAATCAAACTCTTATTATTTTTATATAATTTAATTATTAATCAAATTTATTTGAAGGCAAATTATATTTAAAAAAATCATTATTGAGTGAAATATTGTGAGGGAGTTGTCTTAAATTCAATATAGAGTCCACTATTATATAATAACTTTAGTAGACATATGGGTTTAGCTCACGTGGTTCGATACTATGATTGTTATCCTCCCACCCGGGTTCCAGTGCAGCTAGTAACATGTTGGTCCATTGTCATAAGGTTAGAAATGTAGACTCCCCCTAGATAGAGGCCCACTCCTCGGCTTGTTAGAAGTGCGAGTCCCGGCGTCTGATTATGGAAAGAGCATTGGGAACTTTTAGACATGCATTTTAAGATAAGAAACCCATTCACCCTCTTTAAATTGGAGTATATTTATGGATTTTAAACTTTTTGTTTGTGCCAACAGGTAGTAGACTTGTGACCAACTCGTCCATATCAAAAGAAAATGACTTTTACAGAGAAAGATCATATCAACGACACATCATTTTCGATGTGTAATACGTGGGAACTTCACAAACACAATTGAGCATATGAAACATACCCACCATCCAAAATTTAAAATGAGAAAACCACTAGTTTAGATATTTCTATTTAAAAAGATCATATCAATATATTTTTAAATGGGTGGTTGAGAACATCCACTCTTTTTATAAGAATGTGTGAGTATTTGTATGTGCATATGTTCCTATGTCCAAAATTTAAAATGAGAAAACCACTAGTTTAGATATTTCTATTTAAAAAGATCATATCAATATATTTTTAAATGGGTGGTTGAGAACATCCACTCTTTTTATAAGAATGTGTGAGGATTTGTATGTGCATATGTTCCTATGAACTCTATTGTCACAATTTCATCTATCAACTTCTTGTGAATAACTTGTAATAAGATTAAATTTGGATCTAGTTTGTACTTGGGGATGTGTTCTTGATGGTTACAAATTATCTCCAATCTTTGCATATGATTTAGTGTTCATTTTCTTGAGTTTCTTAATTGATTGGTTAATGGCAAAATGATTTTTAAGATGTTGTAATTGATAAATCAAATTCATCCCTAAGGATAAAAGTTTGTTAGGAAACATATCCAATAAACCCCAAGTAGGGTTAAAATTTGAGTTGCATAAAGTGTTGAGAATTCTTCTCAATAAATCAACTCATGTATTCTTATAATCCAATTTGAGATTGATGCCTCTCGAAAAAAATCTTGAAGAAAATCAAGAGAGTTCATAAAATAAAAATTATTAGATAAACTAGGGGTTATAATATATAAATATTGAAACTAAGAGTCAAAATGCACATCTCTTACTCTATGATGTTAGGATAAACAAGTATGTTACCATTAAAAGGAGAAAAATTATATCAATTTAAGACATATATATTCAAAACCAATAAGAGATTGCAACTCAAGATAAGGGTTTATAACAATGAAATTGATTAAAAAATGAGGAATTGAAAAAGAATATTTGAGATGAAACAAATTGGATTCAAAATATGGGAAATTGAAAAAAAACATTTGGTACTAAAAGGAAGAGAATAAATGAGATTCTATCAAAGTGAAATCAACCCAATAATTACTTAAATATTCATTTTGATATAAAAAAATTGATGAACTTATACCACTTATTAAATTTACCTATAAAATAAGTAAACTTTAATATTAAAAATGTCTTAACACATCTTTAAAAGACCAAAAATAAATAAAATATTCTAATTCATTAAAAATTTCCATATATTCTTTAAAATTATAGATCAACGTCCATAAAAAATTATTCAATAAATTGTTATAATATAATACAAAATTATTTTGTGTGAAAAAAACGTTTCATTTTATTACTTATAAACCATTTTATATAATCTGGGACAACATACACATTTTGTCAATAAATTGTTATACTATCACAACCGCAAAGTGGCTATGTCAAAGCTTTTTCTCGAACAACTGAAACGCATGGACACTTGACGCTGAAGAAATCTAAAAGTTAATTTCAAATGTGGTAATTCCAAAGGTTAATTAGTTAAAAGTGGCAATCATATGGTGGTACAGTGATTTATTCATATGATTAGGTAAATGTTAGCCATTACAACATATGCCAACATCTTAGTAATTTATTAATATGATTAGGTAAATGTTAGTAATTTATTTATTCATTGATTTCAGAGGATGACGAAGAATATGCCAGCATTTTCAATTGTTAACCATCAGATTAGAATTTTAGATTAAAAGGTGATTAATTATGCCCATCTCCAATAGATATACGCCTTTCGATGTAAATATAATACAAAATTATTTTATGTGAAAAAAGCGTTTCATTTTATTACTTATAAACCATTTTACATAATCTGCGACAACATACACATTTTGTCACTAGCTGAAACAAATAACGAAATCTGTTTAAGATGGACTGTCAAAATTTTCATCAACGAGTGCCTGAAATCTTGAAGTGACCTCATTATAAGTCGTTTGTGGCCATCACATGGACACTCCAAAAGTAACTATTAATTATTTAAAAAGCAAGACAAGGTTTGGCCTCTTTCGGTTTTCCTTTTCTTTGAACACTCTTAAAGGTTGAATTTGAAACGGGAAAAAATGCTTTTATAATAATAATAACCAGAGAAGTTTGTTTTTGACCTCTTAAATATATTAATCATATATATGATATTTACAAAATTAGCTTTCAAGACAATAGTGTATGCTTTCTTCTTGGATAAAATTGTAATTGGGTATGGTATTTTATGTATAGGTATGGAGTTAAGTTGAATAGAATAGTTTATTCATAGTTTTTTTTATTTAGTTTTAAAGATAATGGAGTATAGGTGATGGGTATCTTGGGATATTATAGGAGTCTGAACTATCTATTTGAATGTAAGAGGTAAACTCTGAACTATCTATTTGAGTTTAAGAGGTAAATTGTAAGAATGTATTTTGGATATAAAGAAACATATTAACCATTTAAAGTTAAAGTTAAAGATTTGACATAAAAGTCGAAATTTATCATTTTACAAATTAAAAAAAAAATTAAAAAATAATTTCAAATGTATAATAGTTTTCTTAAATAAAACAACTTACCTACTCAAATAAACATTAATAATAAATAATAACTGTAATCATATATACAGCCTGAGTGGGCCTAATGGTTAAGAACATGTGTTTCCTCTTAAGAGGTTATAGGTTCAAATCTAGAGGGGGTAGGGTATGTATACCTTCGTAGACTTTACCGTGACCTTAAAAATAGATTATTATTATTAATTAACAATTATTATTATAATAAGTATTACCATCTTAAATAAAATAACACCCCAATAAGAGTCCGAAGGTATTGTCTCGGTCTTACCCTCCCCTCTTAAGGTTGTCTGCACATGAGGTCATGCGTCTCCTGCGGAGCTGTCCCCACATGAAAGTCATTTATTATGAGCTCATCTGTGGAGGACGAGGAAACCGATCGAAGTCCGGCAGGTCGTGTTTCGGTAGAGGAAAGAGGAATTCAAGAGGAACGTGGGCTCAGTTTAATTTAATTTTATGCATAAATTAAAAATCACGCGCTATCAGCGGATCGCTCTGAGTAAAATCTCAGAAATGGGAATGAGTAATAAAACCTATCATAACAAAGCTAAATCGAGATTTTACGAATAAAATTTTCTGGACCGATCTTATTATAATCAAATTCGTTTCTTCCGAATGTATTATACCATTAGATTAAACTGAAAGATGTTAAATTCTTCCGCGATGTTAGATACCAAATTTGTAACAATGGCAAAAGCTGTGTTGCACAATTTGCACAAACAATTCAAAGATTGAAAGATTGAAAAGATTGTATATTTCTCGTCCGCGCGAGATTGAAGCACTAGCTAAACAGAAATAAAGAGAGCTTGCATTCATTACATGCCACTGACAATTTCCAGTCTCTAAGTAGTTGAAAAATCCCCATAAAATACCGTGGCCTGGATGACAAAATCTCTGTTGATATAATACTCAAGCTGGATCGCATCCCAGGAATTACCGTACATTGCAAACTGTTGGTAGTTGTCAAAGTGGTCCTCGAAGTGCCAGTTTTCACCCATGGATTTAAGATCCGGCGTCTCCCACAAACTCTCGGATGTTTCCTTCGGAGATTGACAGACTTCTTCCTCTAAGTCCAGAACGGGGCTTGGGGGAATGCCCAGCTCGTCGTCTGAAGCCTCTAAGAGATAACGGAGATCAACCGCCGTGTCCGAATCTCGGGTTCGAATTTCATGGCCGCTAGAAATATCGGGGCCCGCAGAATTAACCCCAGAGTTGGAGGAAGGATAAGAAGTGGAACATATCGCGGCAATCTCTTCCTCGAGGCTTCTCATTACTGTGTTTACGAGCTCCTCACTGGGAGCGAATTCTTCCAATTCTTCGCCGTCGTCTGTTAAGGTTTGATCTAATTGCAGTAGATGAAGTAGGATGTATCTTTCTTCACCGTGGAAGCGTTTCGGCTCCCGGACGGCAATGGAATCCGGCAGAGCCTCGGACTCACGGTCGCGCTTTCTGAGCGGCGACTCACTCATGATGAAGATACGGCCCGAAGATTCGAACACGCAACACAACGGGGTTGCAAAAACGAGAGGAGGATGATAGTTCGTCTGCAGCCAAGAGTTGCTCTTTCACGATACAATAGTAGCGGAGAGCTGTATTAGCTATATATAGCGTCTCGACTTTTTCTAGTACGAAGCAAGGCAAGGAATATATATATAAAGGATGGAAGAATATGGCAGGGGAAGGGCAGTTCAAGATTAGTATGGATGTTTGGAGACGGCAGACATGACTTGAATATTGCTAAAATGTCTGTTTCACGGCAAAGATGTCCACTTTTGAATTTTGGAAAGCCGAAGACATATTCCAGTAAACAAGTGAGATAAGAGATTTTTCCCGAGTTTCGTTAAATTCGCGAGCAAGCCCAAGGGTTAGGTCTATGGTTATGGCCATCTTGTAATGTATGACGTATTAACAATTCCGCCCGTTTGACTGATCCAACGGTGTAAGCTTCTGGAAGATCTGAAGAGTGGTGATCCGCTGAATGGGTTGTCTGTACAAGATTTTAAGTGGTGGAGGGACGATATATAACGCAAACAATATAATTTAGTCCATTGCTGTTGATATATCTCGCCGTCATTTTACAGTTCACGGCATTGACAAATTTTAAGATAATAATAAAAAAAGATTTTAAGATAATAATAAAAAAAGATTTTAAGATAATTTTAAGATAATAATAAAAAAAGATTTTAAGATAATTTTTGTTAAATATATATAGGAAACACACGTCCATATCAAAAGAAAGAGAAAGATAGGAAACACACTCACCGCCCAAAATGAAAAAACGACTACTTTAGAGGTTTCTATCTAAAAAGATCATATCAGTGACGCTAAGCATATGCGTCGACTATACAACATTCAAATTAAGTCAGAATTTGGTGGATAAAGAATTGTTTAAATAATAATTTAAGTTATTTAAATTGTAGTTTAAAATATTTTGGAATTAAAATTTTTTAAATTAATTTAAAATTATGATTTATAATTATCTGAAATCATAATTTTAAATTTAATTATGTCAATAATTTTATTATTTTATTGAATTATAAAATACGCATTTAAAAACAAAACAAAACAACAAATGCTATTTATCACATGTTGTTGAAAAGATAATTGGCCCTTTTTCTTATTTTCATGTTCTACCATGAAATGTTCCATACATCATTCAAACAACTTTTTTCCACCAATTTACTCATCCGTACCTTTGTTTCCAAATCCACGTTCTTGTTTCTAGATGACCTAACATCTTATGTACTAAATTACCATTTACTTGGAAATAAAACAATGCAATGAACAATATATTCAAAAAAAAATTCGAAACTCGACCGAGGCCAACCCTAATGTTTAACGAAGCATTCAATGCCATGAAAAAAGACAAAGGGCCATTGAATCGCTGTACCAAAAAGTTAAACAAGTCAAGTTCACGTTCATCCTTTTTGTTGACCCACCATCTTTTGTGCCAATCATCTACACTTACTTTTGAATAAAAGAGTGAAATGGACAAAGCATTCAATAACGTCAAAAAAACAAATTACCATATGTCGATGTATCAAAAAGCAAAACACTTACTTGCTTTCCAAAAAGAGCAACACATCATAATAACTTTCTTTATTATTTCTTTATCATCAAAAAGGGTATATATCAATTGTACATATTCGGGTGGGGAGTGCCCAACTACTATTTTTATTTTGGTCTCTTTTTTCCTTTAATGGAAACTCAAACTTTGAGGTAGGAGCTCTAAAGATAGCTTGTTTCCTTTAATGGAAGTTTAATGCAAGTAAAACTTTGAGGTTAGGAATTCTAAAGATGACTTGTTTCTTTTAATGGAAGCAAAACTTTGAGGTTAGGAGTTTCAAAGATGAATTGTTTCTTTTAATGGAAGTAAAACTTTGAGGTTAGGAGTTCTAAAGATGACTTGTTTGTTGATGGTTTTGGAATCAAAATGTTGTATTATTATGATTTAAAATGTGAGTAAATTTGTTTTCTTTTTTTAAGATTATTTGGTTTGAGAAACTTTGATGGTTGAATTCAACACAAATTCGATCATATCCCAAGTGATCTAGTTCAATCCAATATAGCTTTCAATGTGCAATATTGCTAGAAATGCCATAAATGCATGGCTGATTTGGGAGACAAACCCAAACCAACATTGTGGTGGTATTCATGGTGATATGGTTGAATTCTGAGAACCATGGAGTGAGAAATAAACCTACTCTACCCAAGAACTAGGGTCTCTCAAAAAATTCTAGTAGCCATTGAGACCTGTAAAATGAACAATGAAGAAACTTTTGGACATAAATATGCCTTGCATTATTTTGTCCATGTGGATTAAAGCCATTGATATAGCTCATATGTAAGAGACCATAATCTTTTAAATCAACATATTATTACATTAAATGCAAATTATGAGAGTAGCCTCAAATATCTCCTACTTTGCATGTCTTTAAATGACTGAGCTTTTGATGAGGAGGGTATACCTCTATCCATCACACCTCCACAAAGTTGTAATATAGAAATGTTGTGAATACTACCATATATTCCATATTCAAGAAAAGAAAACAAATGGCATTTGGTTTCTTACCTTTGTAGAGAAGTTGAACTGAACGATAGGGAACTTGTCTTTTATTCTCATTTTTTTTTCTTTATTGATTTAGTAGAGTAAGATGATTTAATGTGTAATTCGAGTTTATTTGAAAGTGGAAACTGTCCTCTGAAAATGTTTTTTGTAGTTAAACTTTGACGTTGATAAAATATGCTCTGATGATAGGAGGAGAAAATCACTTTTTATCAAAATCAAAAGTTGAAATGTCGCTCCAAAAAAAGTGTCTAAAGCTTGCCTATGAAAAAATGATTTGTTTCATGTGACTACTAAAGTGCATCAGAGTTATCCTTAGACTTTCCATGAATTGAGGGTCACTTTTTCACCTTGATCTAAGTCGGGGATAAGTAACCAAAAAATTTAGGGTCATCTTGAGGTATGCAAATTTCTTGCAATTATAATTCCCTTGCTTATTTGTGAGGTCGTTAAGGTGGAGTTGGCCTGCGGTGTTATCTGAATGGTGAAGGGAAAATGCTTTCCAATGGAGGGATTACGAGGAGATATCCCAGGTTCTTGACCCACCCCATGTTTACAAATGGATATGTTCCTTCCTACCCACCTATCCCCACCTACTATAGCCTACTCTTTCTTAGCCACCTACTCTCACCTCTTGCCTAAGTAAGATTGGAGAATCTTCCTCCTCTATAGTAGTTTTTCCTCCCCCCCTCATTGACATTTTTCTCACGTTTTCTCCCTAGCTATATTAGGAGGGGGAGGTTTGTATTTCACATTTCCTTCGACTTAAAGTATTTTCTTTCACTAATAAGCTTATCTTTCCCTCATTTTTTTGGAATTTTTGTGGAGTTTAAAGTTCAATTTGAAGACTGTTGAAAGTGAAATTCTCACTTGATATACTTTGAATGACATCACTCTACAACCAATGTTTCTCTTGGCATGACATCACTCTACAACCAATGTTTCTCTTGGCATGAATGATGTTTTAGTGCTTCAAATTTTACTCGATCATTTTTCCTAGAAAACACATCAACATCAAAATTTGAATTCAACTCTACTTAAACAACCTGATATGTAACAGTTCTCTTCATGGGTGATACTATTTGATAAGTGTTGTGATAGAGGAGTAATTTACAGAGTTTAGTGGACATGATGTTTTCATTGCATGGTAATTTTATCACTTTCAACTATCATATGATAGTTACAAAACGAAATAGGTAAGAATTATTTCAACTATTGGTATAAATACACTCTTATTCATTATTATCAAACATTATTATTATTTCGATGAAATGATGATAAAATTAATCAACATCTTGAATGTAGGGAGTTCTTGGAACTAAGGATATGAACTATGGAAGTGAGACAATCCACCTTATCAAAGATAAGAGGTAAAATTTTTGACAACATCAAACCTAAAATGGACATAGATGTAACAAGAATACAAGGATGAAGTACATATGCATGAATAATGATCAAATTTGGAGCCAAATTGATGAGTGATGAAAACCTATAGTATAAATATTGAGCATGGGAGCAGATAGAAATTGTACATAGTTGTACTCATCATTAATCCAAATAAAATAATTTGTTTTTTATCTTTCATTTGGACATTCTCATCAAACATGCCTCTAATGGTCAAATGGAGAATGAAATGACAATTAATTAATGTAAAATTAAATAGTATGTGTTGGGTTGTTATATTATTTGTAGTGAAAGTCGAGGTGAATCAATTGACGATCAAAGTCGAGGTGGATCGACAACACATCGAAGGTCGAGGTTAGTTGACCAAGTAAATTCAAAGTCGAAGGTCGAGGTTTGTTGACCAGGTAAAGTCAAAGTCGAAGGTCGAGGTGGTTTAACATGGTAAAGGCATTGACAACAAGTCAAAGAGGTCAACAGGAGGGCGTGTGGTGATCGATTGAAGACCGAATGTAGGTCGATTGGTAGTCAACTGGTAATTTGACTTGGTAGTCGATTGTAACAGAATCCTGAGATTGGAAGGATTTGTAGCCAATGATCTACATGGATCTATAATCGTTTTTGGGTGCCATTTATTTAGGGGGTTTCCTGTTGTAAATCATATAAAGAGACGTGTTGTAAGACCATAAATGATAATCTTGAATCTTTAGATCATGAATGGCTAATCGCCAAGAGTTTGTAAGTTAGAGGTTGTTGGTCATGTAGATATAGGCCGAATTGGCTACAGGGTTGTTCTTGTGTAAGCAAGAGGGTATGATGTCAATTGTGTCTTAAGTGTGGACTAAGGTTAGACATGTAACCTTTTATTAAGATTGAATAAGAAAACAAGAGAGCAGAGTGCGCAAGGAATGTTGTTTTTCCTGGTTTGAGTTTCCAGGGTAAAATCTCTGTGTAATGTGTGATTGCTTTGTCATTTGCGTTCTTGATTAAATTATTCTTCTCTTCTGCTAGATTTAGTGTGGAAGTGTATCTCATTTCCTGACAAGTGGTATCAGATTTGTGCTAAGCATTAACTTTTTATATCAAATCAAGATTTACCAATATTGAATTTGAGAGCTAAACCCTAAGTATAGTAAGAGTTGTAAGTCATAAATTGTGTTAAAGATCGTGGTAAATAATGGTGAGTAGTTCAACAATAGAGATAGAAAAATCCAATGGACAGAATTTTGAGCTTTGGAAGCTTAAAATGAAATATCTTCTTGTAGATCGAGAACAATGGACAACGATCTATTCAGGTACCCAATTGACAGGGATGTTGACAAAAGAATGGGAGAAACTCGAAAGAAGAGAAAGAAGTGTGATTTGGATTTGTCTTACAGATTTTGTACTGCTGAATGTCTCAGGTGAAGATTCAACCAAGAAACTATGGGACAAGTAGACAATCTTATACTAGTCAAAATATTTGGTAAATAAGTTGTTTCTCAGAAAGAAATTGTATCTTCTGAGAATGAATGATAGCAGTTTGATGACTGAGCATTTAAATGTGCTTAATACCATTTTAAGTCAGTTATTGTATGTGGATATTAAAATCACTGAGGAGAAGAAGTGAATTAGCCTATTATGTTCTTTTCCATACTCCTGGGATAGCTTAGTCGTGGATATAAGGAGTAATACAACCACACTAGCACTAGAAGACGTGGTTTCTTCTGTATTGTTAGAAGAAATGAGAAGAAAGAACATGGAAGGATTGACCAAATATTCTTTAGTGGTGAGTGTTGATTAATTGGGTTGGTTTTCATTGATGTCAACCCTTGAAGCAAGTTCAGTAGCCCCAACAATATGGTTAAGGGACTTAAGTTTGTTTGATGTATAATGGTATGGAGGTTAGTATATTTGTAGGTAAGAATATTCTATATGCATACTACATGTCATGCCATTTCCAGTGATATGTGGAACGTCACATAACTCCTTACGGTTAAAGAGTTATGGCCTTGTGAAGTTGTATCACCTTCATGAGTTATCTAGAAGGTCAAAGAAGTCAAATTATTCTAGAATCGCCTAGAAGAAGTTGACTAGTCAAGTCGGTGAAACTAGGAGTTGATCATGGGTTAAGTTGTTGCAATAAGAAAACAATTAAAAATAAATTAGTTTCAACTAGAAATGGAGAGTTTACTATTTGTGGATACAGTGGTTACAAGTGGGTTAGCCCGAAAAGAAGGAAATTGGGTTAATTTGGTTAGAAGGTAACCCCTTGAGGAAGCTACATGGAAGTATAAATAAGAGAGCAAGTCTCTCCTATTAGCACCTATTGAGCACATTGAATATCTATTATTGTGTAAGGTTTATTGCAGGTACTCATTGATAGTTCTGAAGTTACGCAAGTCTGAGGTAGCATGAAGGGTTGACGATGAAAGTTTGGGAATTGCAGAAAATACTGAAAACCCTTGTTTTTGAGGTGTATGCAGGCTGTAGTGGAGAAGGGCATGTACGTACGTGGGATGACAGTATAAAAAATCATGTACAATTGGAAAAATCCATGAAAACATGAGAAGATGAAGATGTCAGGTCTCTAAAGTCTAAAATCAAGCTCTCAGGAAGGTCTACAGTGATCAAGTACAACAGATCTATATATAGGTTCAAAAGGTATGTCTTATTTCTATGTGTAGTTGGATTTTGTTGTCTACATGAGAAATGGTTATGGGGGTTTGAGGATTTTCCCTAGAGAGGTTATTGGTTGTATGGAACTTACTGGATAAGAGAGATCTACAAAAATACAGTGCTACTATAGTTGATATTTATCATTGATACATTTTGTTAGTGTTGAGGCTCATCTTGTATTTCTTGACATATAGTTAAGGGTTTTTGTGGTACATGGTTGAGAGCTTGTAGTTGTGAATTTGTTAATGTAGTGTGAGGTTGTATATCAGTGAGGGTTATTACACGTGTTCATGATTATACACACATGTATGACACATGAATAGAGAGACATAGATGCATTTGGTTAAAGGATATGCATGAGGATGTATGCATAGGAAATAAGTACAGTTTGGACACAGTGTCAAGTTGTAGGTTGATGTGACAAAGGCAACAAAGGGTTAGTTTTTTTTAGTAAAGTGAACACCCTAGTTTTCAGAAGGCATACGCAGGCTGCAGTATAGACACGCCACACACATATGCAAGCTACAATACACACAGGTCGCGTACATACGTGAGTTGTGACACAAAAACGTCATGTACCTGTTTGTTTTTGTTGGTATAGGCTGAGTATTGGTACAAGTTGTTTACATGTCAGTGGAAGAGGTTGGTTACAAGTTGTTGGCACATATTGGTACAGGTTTACAGTGGTATATCTCACAGTGACAATGTGGTAGTGGTTTCATCATTTGACACTTATATTTCAGGGTCGTTGGATGGGGCAATGATAGGTGATTGTAGCTGGAGAACATAGGGGGTTGTAGTCTCCTTTTGGTTGTATCCAGAGAATTGGGGAGTTAGAGATTCCCTCAGGTTATAGCCTGAAAATATAGGGGGTCATAGCCTCTATCTAGTTGCAATTGGAGAACAAAGGAAGTTGGTGCTTCCAATGAATGTAATTCTTAAATACATATAAGAAAAAAGATTATGTGGTTTTCTCTCGCATTGGGTTTCCACGTAAAAATACTGGTGTACTGTGTATGTGTATGATTGTTCATTGTTCAGGGTTTATTTACTCTACACTTATTGAATGATAGTGGTATATTGATCATAAAGATAAATAACACTTACATACTGTGGTTAAAAGGATTAAAAATCCCTATTACCGAGTCACCCCCCCTCTCAATAATCCAACAATTGGTATCAGATTAGGTTCCTTCAGAAACTAGTTTAACCACTGAAAGATAGATCATGGAGAGAAACAATATGTATAAAAATGGAATACCATAGTTTGATGGACAAAACTATGCATTATGGAGGAGAAGGATGAAAACATATGTACAAGCACATGGATTTGAGGTTTGGAAATCAGTTGTAGATGGATATAAAGAACCAACAATTCCGCCAACAAATGACAACGAAAGGAAACTCAGTCTAAATAATCCAAAATCCAAAAATTCACTTCCAAATTGTCTTGGTGATTCAATGTATGGAAAAGTTGTGCATTGCATCTTCGCAAAGGAGGTTTGGTGAAAACTTCAGAATATTTATGAAGGAGATGAAAAATTCATTGAAACAAAGCTTCAAACTTACAGAGTTCAATTTGAACAGCTAAAGATGAAGGAATATGAGAATATTGTAACTTACTTCTTACGAGTTGATGAAAAAGTGAATGAAATCATAGGATTGGGAGAAGAAGTTGATGAAACTATAATTGTTCACAAGGTACTAAGATCTCTTCCAATGAGATTTGATCCTAAGGTCTGAACACTAGAAGAAAAAACATATATGGATTCAATAAGCATGGATGAACTACATGGAATTTTCATAGCTTATGAAATGAGAACCAAACAGGAGAATCCAGTTACAAGAGAAGCAACATTCAAAGCATACAAGAAGTCAAATAAAAATGGAAAGAAAAAGGAAAAGAAGATATCAACAATAGTGACATCTCAAAAGACGATGAAGAAGTAGCCAACTTTTTTAGAAGAATGAAAAAGGGAATCGACGACGGATATAGAGGTAAGCTTCCATTGATTTGTTTTAATTGTGATGGTATTGGTCATTTTGCTAACAAATTTCCTCATAAGAAAAATAAAATAAATGAAGATGATGATTCAAATAGAAAAAAAATATAAAAAGGCAAAAGAACAAAAAAAAAAGTCTTCAAGAAAAGTTTTTTCACCAAAGAAGACAACTCCTCATCAGACTAAGATGAAGTCAGTGAAAGTGAGACATAAAGAGTTGAATTAATGGAATTAGAAGAGCCTGATAAAGAATATACAAAAGAAGAATATAAAGAGGTAGAAGTTGACTATAGAGAAGAATGGTTGAGTGACATAGATATTATAAAAATGGAAAAGAAGAAAAACAAATCACTATAGGAAGAACTAAAAAGAAAAGAGGAAACACAAAATTCCAACTCTGAAGAATTAGAGCAGATGGTCTCTAATGTAAAAATTCAAGTTGAAGAAGACAAAAGAATTGAAGAAGCACTCAAAGAACAGTTGGAAGAAAAAGATGGGATCATTGGAAATTTGGAAGCAAAGATTGTCACATTGAAAAAAAACATTCAACGGAAAAACATGTAGAATAGCTCTAAAGTTTTGGATAACATTATCAATAGTCAGAGACCACATCATGACAAGTTAGGGATAGGATACAATCAAACAGAAAGAGGCTCAATCTCCAAAGCAATAGATCAAGAAACCCATCCAAGAAGCTATGCAGAGATAGTCAGGGGAGACAAGAAGTTTTACAGGGAAGATCACAGGGACACTCCTCCACCTAGAAGATTCATATTTCATAATCAACAACAGTTAGAAACAAGAAGGCCTCAAGAAGAAGAAGGATTTAGAAGAACAACTCCTTTCAAAATATATTCAACTCCTAGGTATCAAACTATATTTTTTGGTTTATGTTATGCATGTAATAATTTTGGACATAAAGTTATAAATTACAGAGAAAATAGCAGAAACAGAAACAACTTTGAAAGTCATGCACAAAATGGTTATCCAAGAAAACCTAGTGAAACATAGAGAAGAAGCTACAACAAGTTTGATTCCCTGAGCACTGAAGTGGAATGCTATAAGTGAAACAACTTTGGACACATGGCCAAATATTGTAGACTGACAGTCCCTCCTAGAGAATCACAACAGAATAACAACAGTCACAGACAGGGACCTCAACAAAGAATATGGATAAGAAAATAGAATCAATATAACAATAAAGAATGCACACTCGCTCTACAAGATAAACACAAGAAACATGGTTGGTATGTTGATAGTGGTTGCTCAAAGCACATGACAGGTGATGAGTACATGTTTCTAAAATTGGAAAAGGAAAGAGATGGATCAGTCTCCTTTGGAAACAACGACTCAACTAGAATCATTGGAAACAACACAATCAGAATTGGAAATAAGGATACCAAGTTAGAAAATGTTCTACTAGTGGAATATATGAAAGATAATCTTATAAGTGTAAGTCAAATGTGTGACCAAGGTGACAAACTTATGTTCAATTCACAGAAGTGGGAGATAAGAAAATAAGGTTCAGGTAAATTGGTTGCAACAAATGTAAGAACTTCAAGCAACATATATGTATTAAGTGAAATTGGAAATGAAAAATGTTGTCTAGGAGAGGAATATGAAGTTTGGCTATGGCACAGAAGAATGGGTCACATTAAATTTGATAATCTTGTCAAATTAAAAAAAAAGGAAGAAGTCAGAGAAATTCCCCAAATCACGAAGCCAACCAACACATTCTACAAGCATTCTCAAAGAGGAAAGCAAAAAAAGACTAGGTTCAAATCAAAGGAATACTCCACAACAAGACCACTGGAAATTGTGCATACCGATCTAGCTGGACCAACTAGAACAAAGGGATTAAAAGGTGAGAAATATTTTATGTTATTAGTTGATTCTTATACAAGGATGATTGCAGTTTGTTTTCTCAGGAAGAAATCAGAAGCATTTGAAAAATTCAAGGTATACAAGGAAATGGTTGAAAATGAAATGGATTAAAAAATCAAATGTTTGAGATCTCATAATGGAGGAGAGTTTACTTCAAAGGAATTTATGTATTTTTGTAGAAAGCATGGAATAAAAAGGTAATTCTCTGTTGCTAGGACACCTCGACAGAATGTAGTTGTCGAAAGGAAGAACAAGACAGTACAAGAAATGGCTAGAACAATGTTAATGGATTCTAAGTTGACATATTTGTTTTGGACACATGCAGTGCATACAAAAATTCACATTCAAAACATAGTGATGCTCAGAAACAACAGTGATAAAACTCCCTACGAGCTATGGAACGGAAGACCAACGAATGTGAAGCACTTAAAAGTTTTTGGAAGAAAATGATACATCAAAAGAGGAGATGGAAAAATGTGAAATTTTGATTCTTGTGTGGGCAAAGGCATACTTTTTGGGTACTCGAGCATGGGTGATTTTAGGGGCGAAATTTCGCTCATGGGAGAAATTAGGGTGTTTGAAATTTTGGTTGGGCGAATTATTTACATGGAGTGGTTTGAGGGATTTGCAAATATATAGCCCCAAGTTTATTTTCAAAAACTTATATATAAAACCATTAGCCCATGCATGGAAGTGCATGGAAATCCATTTTCGCCCCTTAAAATTTGAACTAGATCCTCCCATTCGCCTCGATTTTCTGGCAAAGGCAATGATTCAGAGGTATTTCTCCCCCATTTTCTGGTATTGGAAATGATTAAGAGCTATTTCACCCTAATTTTATGGTGCCAACAATTATTCAGAGGTATTTCGCCATGGGTGCCCTCAAATCAGGAGTGGAGAGGCCCTGCAACTGCCTTACGTTACCTACATTGAAGGCCAAGTGGAAATAGTGAACTGTGGGGGAAAATGCGCTAAGAGAAATAGGGTCTAAATTTGGTACCAATCCCTCATCGTGATGATTTCTTCTAGCAAACCCTTGCCTTGCTTGTTTTTTTTATTATCACTATACATTCCTATAATTTGAGATACAACTTTAACTAACCGTATTGGTTTCGATATATACTATTCACGCTCTCACCCATTTTGTTCAATGTGTGTTCCATAATTTTCTTTCACGATTCACTTGTTTTGTTTAACATGTCTTCTCTAATTTATTAAATGGATGGGAAGGTTTTTCAATGGCTTTAGGTTGGTTCATTAATATCCTCATCTTCTTGATTGAAAGAAGCTTCATTCTCAGGAAGAGGGTTATTTACTTCATCCATGGAATCAAAATCAACGTGCATAAGTGTATGTCACTTGCCTCGGTTATTCTGGCATGGAGTCTACTATTTGATCCCCATGTTGAGTGCTCCACCAAGGGCCATAAGGTGTTGGCCTATGTGACCAAGCTATTTGTAATATGATTCATTCATTACTATTATATCTCATATATGTTGTCTACAAGCCTCTCTTTGTTGTGATCTTTGATGGCAATTGATAACTGATATTCTTTATCATATCTCTGAAATTTGGCTACTTGTCTTAGAGCAAGCTGAGTTACAAATTTGCTTGTATTTTGTTTTAACTTGTGTCATTTTATTTCTAGTTCTTTGGTTATTTTTCTATGTAGGTTTTGCTTCTGCATTGTTATTACAGGCTTTTTCAATATGAAAAGAATAAATACTAGCATCGAATCGCCAATGTCTATGGGTGCTAGGAAACCCTGCAAAAGACTAGAGAAAATGCACCCTCTGTAGGAGCATTCAACACTTATAAGACAAAATGTATGTAGTATTTTCCAATTTTGCATGACCCTCATTGATGTTCTCTCTATCAAGTTTAGGAATTATGGACAAATATGTGTTTTAAAATTGATATGTAGGACACAATTCTTTGTATTTGGGATTTACAGCTTATGGATACATTTGTGTTTTTGGATTGATATAAGACATGTTCATGTCATTCTCACTGGCAATTTCCTTTTAATTTTCAATATGTCACATTCTCTTATGTTGACAGTCTTTGTCCCATAGAATATTAAAGGTTTTATTGTATCATTATCATGGAAATTTGAAAATTAGATTCCAAGAAACTAATGGCCCAAATCTTTTGTCCTCTAGAAGACCTTTCCAGTGTCTGTAAGATGAGCAAATTTGGACTTCAAGGCTAAAAATTACTATACTTTTGAAGTTGGCAGTTTGTTATCTTTCAGCCAATTTGTTCCCATAGTCAGAATGAACTAGAAATTTATTGTCCCATCATAGCATTCTCATATGTTCCTCCTCCCACATGCAAATAATTTTTTAACTCTTTCATATATATATTTCCCAAGAAACACTGTGAGCAATAACCAAAGCATCCAAGCCACTTGCATTAAAAATTCAGTAAGAGGACTTTGCCAATGCATTTTCTTTCCTCTAAATAAATACAACTCATTTCTCGTGTTACAACAATTTGAAGAAGTTGATCACTTGTCCAAATTGGCACTCCATCATGCACTTTAATCACTACTATCTCAAGCAAGGGTCTAGAGGTCCTCATTGACACCATTCCATTGATACAAGCAAGGTCGGTGTGAAATCAAGTTCAATGCACTCCACTTGAATTTCATTTAAAAGTTCCAAGGCTTTGTTAGGATATCCATTCTAATAATGTTGTTGGTAGAATTAAGTGTTCCAAAGTTTTTCTAGCCTTCTAGAACCATATCTTAGAAAACTTTCATTCCTACCATTGTAATTACATCAGGTATGCACAATAACACATACCATGGAAGCATCAGAGAAAGCATCAGAGAAATCCACAATGGAATTGTTACTTGAGGTATATCTAAGAGTCCATTTCCTTTGTGCCCTAATTCTTCTAATATTTGTATATGTGACAACAATCATTGACATAGTAGAGACAAACATGCTAAAGCCTATTTTGTGTTGCAAATTTATACCCTGTTCATTCCCTCTCTAACTAATTAGCTCTCCTCTCTTAGAGAAATACTGATTGGAGGATGCAACCATCGAGAAGTCTTCAAACAAAATCAATGGTTGGGTCACATTTTTTGGCATGGAACCACCAAGTTGGCCCTACCGGCCTTTACCAATATGGAGTTGGAGCATCCGCAATAGTAAAATAATCCTCTTCATCACTATACTCCACTGACTAAGAATTTCACTCTGCATCAAATTGCACCATGTGGACAAGTTGCATATGTCTGACCCATCCAATTGGAGCTCAATAACATTCTTGGACTTTATCCACACCCTCGCATTTTCTTGTGATTGGAATTTCTTTGGTGTCTATTGTGATGTATTGAAGGGCTGGTTGTTCAACTTGTAACAACTTTGGTAGTTGATCATGTTTATATTTTGAAATGATAGAAACCTTTCTCTTAATGCAATTTCACCTTCACTTGCATTGATTGCAGAAAAGTTATTTGGATAAGAGATTTGTTTAGCCTTGGTTATATCATGACCATATTTTATTGGTGCTATTGGATTTCTATATTGGATCTAAAATCTAATTGTGACCTAAAAACAATATCAAATTCACATATAATCCCATTTGTCCAGAGCTCGGTGGATGTTACCACATTCTTATTAATGGTTGTTTTTCCACTATTTGTATAGGATGTTGTAGAGCTCAAAGAAGGTTGTACATTCCTCAGGAACTCGTGATATTTGAAAAAATATTAATCTTGAATTGGGTTTTTCATCCAGTATTAATAATCCTACAATCTTATCCCCATATTTCTAAATGTTGGACTTTGGTTCAACAAAAATACCTACATGTTTGGGTAAGGTTTTAATATTACTAGCCAAGTTGCATAGAGCCTTCAATTTTCTATTGAGGTAAGATCTCTCTTCATCAATGAATTGTTTGGATTTTTCAAGGCCACTGTTTCATTGTTGGAAGCCATGCTAAATTGTTGTAATTTGCAGACCAGTCTTGATGACTCACCTTTCTTAGTCCATATATTGAAATTAATTGGTGTTTTTTAATTGTTAGTGATTTGATAAGTAGGTATTTGTATATTGAAATTAATTGATGTTTTTGATTTGATAAGTAGATATTAGTATATTGAAATTAATTGATATTTTTTAACAGGAAATTAATCCCCATGTGAGGACATGCTACGCTCCCCATGCTCCTGCACTATACCATGTAATTTTATAATAATGTGCTTCCCCCACACAATATTTGTTTCTCTTTCCCTAGTCCCAGGAAGGCACTCATGTTTGATTCCTTGTGTGATCTAGAAGGGACTTTAGGTGGATTCTCCCTTCGTGATAAATGTGTTGTGTTTTGATCCTCCAAATCTTCCTTATGCAATTAAGGAATTCCATGTTTCTATGTCTCTTTAAATAAAAAAATTTTAACTAGAAAATATCTTCATTGACCTTGCAACTAAACATGTACCATACTTTCCCTACAATTAATAACTTCTAATTTATATTTTCATAAGGTATAACATTCCATTTGTTTGTACTACTTTACTAAGCCATGGGAAGGATTATCTATAGGCCTGATATTCTTTTTCTACAACCAAAGTGGTCATAATATTGTTGCAAGTGTTTGCCTTCATTCATGATAGGAAAATAAACAAAAAATGCAAGGACGTTTGATGCATTTTCATTATACCACTACGAAAACAAAAATTCCTCTATTTTTTTTAAATGATGAATGATATTTGAAATGTCAGACATGTTTGGAAAGTACTACAGCTGGGTGGTTTGGTGGTCTTTAAAGTTTTTTTCTGCTAATCTGCAAGGTGATTACATGATTAATGAAGAATAGGCCCTTAAGCACTTTTATTAGGTTTGGAAGAGTTTGGCTCTTTGAAGAACATTATGAGTTGATGACCTTTTTTCTATAGGATGATATTAATCCTTCACTACTTGGTTGGCTTTTAGCAAGGACAACTTAGCTAGTTACACAAGAACAATGTATCAATGTTTGGTACTTTGTGAGTGAGGTTTGGTGTATAGAAAATATCAATATGCATGTATGAAATAAATCATAATTATTATTTTTAATTAAAAAACAAAGTATTATTTCTGTAATTAAAGAAGCACATAAGAAAGAAGGTGTGAATATGTTAACTACACTTATTGGCTGCATTCTACACAGGAAAAGAAAATCGATAGTTAATATGAATGCATTCAGAAAATGGTGCATAGAAATATTAGAACTATGTAATATAAATTATTTTATTCAAATTCCCAGGGATAAAACACATACCAATTTGATATAAATTTTCCCACCATCTAAAGTTTGAACGATTTTTCTAGTTCAAAACCTCCAAATATCACAACCTCATCTTAGGTTAGCTTCCCATATTCAGAATTCTCATTTTATCTTTAGTCCCAAGGATGAGATGAAGATATCATTCCAAAGACTAGCCAAAATCTCATGGGAAGGGGCAGTTGCAAAACTTGAAACCTCTTAAGCATGGTCATTCAAATATATTGCATAGTAGACTTGCAGAGAAAGCATAATTTTGTGAATTAAATGACAAACATCCTTGTTTTCTCCAAACTTCAATCACCCTCACTCTATTTCCAAATACATGCATAGGTGCTTACAAATTTTTTTCATTGGCACTTCAGTCAGAACTTCCAATTGTTGAAATCCCTCAAGAAGAGATGAGATGTGAATTTGAAAATAGATAACTATCATACTTGTAAGGAAACATCACATAAACCATTACAAGTCTCTATGATACAATGTAGTTATAATACTTATTTCAACACTAGACTCAACCCCTTCGAAATAATAGTGGCACATTGTGGCCTCATGCTTATGCACATGAAGGCTAGTTTGTTGTTGTTGCCTTACCTTATTGTTTGCTTCATATAGGTTGTACAAAATACAATGCATGGTGGATTTAATCATATAGGTTGTTGGATTGCAATGGTTATATTTAATAGTTATATTTTCAAGAGTTCTATTTAAGGATAGAGATGAGATTTAAGAATGATTTATGCAAAGCATAGCGTGTTGTCCAAAAAGGTGGTAGAAAGGTGTTTTTCAGGTGGTATTTTGACTTTTTCTCCTCCTAGAATTGACCAAAATTTGACTCCGGGAGGTCAAAAGTGATGTACAATTCATGATATATCTGAATATGTAAGTATTTCATCGTTTTAAATCCTCCATAAAAAACATAGCGTGCCCCACGCTACATTTTATGCAGACTTGCTATAAATTTCCTCCTGAAATTATGAAAAATAGGGTTCAATTATCCATTTGTATATCTTAATCCGAGATAGTTGTGTAAAAATTGATATAGGTTATTTTAGATGAATATTTTTTTTAGATAAACCTCTCTCAGTTTCCAAAAATTCTACTCCGGTTGTTCAAAATATTTTCTGCAAAAAGATGTCTAAAACAGGACTTTTCTCAATCAGAAAAAAAGGATGTGAAGATGTGAATATATATCTCATTATGTAATACTTGTGTAAAATATTAAATAGGTTATTGTACTTTGGAATATTATGAACACAAACCTGCTCCGATTTCTCAATATTTATCTCTTGTTGGACACAATATGTTCAGACAAAATAGGACCAAAAAGGTCATTTCTGGAAAATGCGCCTTCAAAGATTTTTGGAAAATGAAGTGGAATGATGGGTTAGGGGTTTCCTAAATTATTGAGAAAATTTATGGGGGTTGGGGGTAATGTTAGGGAGTAAGGGAAAGTGGAATCTCAAGAAATGAGTGAGGGAAAAATTACAACACACATGCCAAGTTTTTTTTGACTTGTGTAATGTAGGTCATGCATGCCTATATTTATGCATGATCTGGATTGTACATACCCTTCCTCAAATGATCATCAATCTATGCCAGAAGATAGTATTGGCTTTCATCAGGGCCCTTAGGTTAAACCTTATAAACTGAAAGCATGTATTATGTAACTGACATGAATTTAAAGTGACAAATAAATTAATTTATGCATTTATTGTTTATTGTGGTAACCTTTGCTCTTCAAAATGGCCTTGATTAATGGACAATGCAAGTTTTTTTTCTGGTGGGGTAATTGTAGCCTTACAAAATGCAGGGCACTAGTCTATTTTTGTGTTAAGGTTTATTGTGCATCTTGTGATTTGATTTTGATAAGGTTTGGAATTTGATGTATTACTATTGTTTGTACTTTGTAGGTTATTGCAACTTGGGGAGTTCGCAACAACCTTGACTTTCTTTCTTTGTCATACACACGACATGCTGAAGAAATTATATAAGTAAGAAAGATGACATAAAAGTTACGTTCTTGCTCATGTTCTGAGCTTGCGCTGTTACTAGATACTATGATGGATCTCACATATAAAAAATTCTATCAAGATGTGTTTCTGGAACCAACTTCATAGTGCTATTTTATGCCTTTTAAATTTTAGGTTGATCTGTTTCTATGATGCTTGTTTCTTTTTATTATTTGACAAATTTCACGTAGATGCATTATAGTAAACTTCAAATATGAATGCATTATCATATGTACTTTTGAAAATCATTCTAAACTGACAATGAAGTAACAAGGTGATATTTTTTGTTTCAGTCTTCATTAGTAAATGACGACAATTTTTTTTTTTTTTGTTTCTGTGACATGGGACTTCTCCCTTATAATTGAATAACCTCAAATAGTGAACATCTTCTCTATTGTACATCTGAAAAGGATTTTATACTGACCTTTAAACTATAGAATAACAAACTGTATTAGATGTATTAGAGGCCACCTAGAAATTTGTTTGCTCGATTCTAACATCGAATTGATGTAAAATCCATTTCCTCCTTTTGTATTGTATAGACCCACACGTATCTTGATGGGCTTGGGAATCTTCAAGAGACACAAATATTTTCTAAGATTGACACTATAGAGGTATTTTCTAGATCACTGAATGAGGTCTCCTAGTCTTAAACTTTCCTTTTCATGTTTAATCGGTTTTAGATAATCACATTGCACAAAAAGTGGTTTCTTATTTGAATCTTAATATACACACAACTTATGTTACAGGGTCTGGAGCACTTTGATGAGATCTTGCGAGAGGCAGATGGTATTATTATTTCACGGGGTCATTTAGGGATAGATCTTCCACTAGAGAAGGTAGCCTTTCATATTTGATGTAAACTTTTTTCATATATCCTTTTCCTGATGTTTTTTTCCCATAGATAAATGGATATTGTTGTCATTGTAATCTGACTATAAGTCTAGTTGAGTCCCTGCATGGAGATATCTTATAAGTTTATATTTTTACTAAATCCAAACTTAATCTTTCTCTGGAGTATAAGGTAATGAAAGTCAGGATTGATGGAATTGTCTAATATGCTCTCTTGGTAAGTATTATTCATTTGGGATTGTAGTTTTTTAGTGTCAAGGGAGGCTCCAAATTCTTTATGGTTTCAAAGAAGGGATATTTACTTAGGTAATAGAGGTAGTATAGCAGTGTGAACATGCAGGAAAATCAAATTGTTTGGAGGACCATCAATAAGTTTTTGATGCAATCTTCTCACTATCAAACATTTTCATAGATCAAATTAGTTTGGAATTTGATTTGCAAGCCAGAAGGTAGGAGACAACTTGTAGAAGTATTGTTGGTTTTTGTGTTATAGTTCTCTCCAAGATAAGGCTCCACATGTCAAGTGATTCTCTTCACAAGGCTGCACACTCTAGAAGACAAGATCCTAAGCTCCAATTCTCCTCCTCCACATGTGTATCGAGTCCACAACAACCTACAAGTGGTGTGCCCTCCAAACAAGAATCCCTCTAGCCAAATGATCAACCTCTTGAAGTGTGCCATGTGGTATCGATGATCCTAGGGAGAAGCAACCTTCCTCCTAGTGCTTAGTTCTCCTCCACAAGATAACTCCACATCCTATGACAAGGTCTCATCCTCATCAACATGTGTGCCATGTAGAAAATTTCAATGCCGCATAAAACAAATTCCAACTTCCTCCATAAGAAGTGTGCCTCCTCTACCACATATCTTGAGTACAAGCATCCACCTATAGTAAGTGTTCCAATTGTCAATCAACCAAAAAAATCTAGGATACGATGAAGGGCTAGGGTTTCACCATGTACCCAACATCACATGAAGTGTGTTGAATTTCCTGTTAAACCCAACACATGAATAACAATTGAAATAAATTATATTTATTAATTATTAGCACAACTAGGTTTTCAACGAAAATATAAGCGTAAGAACTACACAAAAATGAAACACATTTGCACACGAAATTCGGGTAAACACCCTTGGAAAAACCCTTGCGGGAAAACCAGTTCTGAGTTTTATTTTATTAAATAAAATCCTGGGTTCCTATCCTTGGATAATGGTCCATTAGAGGAATTACAATGCTGCAGTTGATAGCCTAGCCCACCTGGCTGCTATCTCCCTCACTGCCCCCTGCACCCTTTCCTCATCAATGCCCACTCAGACACAAGTACATGAGCAAGACTCTCTCTTGCTCCTATGCATTCATTGTATGCCTCTCACCCTCCTTAGATATGATTTTATAATCCCCTAATGACTAAAACCCTATCTCCAAAGTGATCAACGATTAATATCTGATCTTGATCTCTTGACATCAACGACTGTGACTTAATCTCTCGTTGATATATCATCAAAACTGATAGAGGGATATGCAAGAGTGTACAATGAGAATCTTGACAAACATAACCGCTAATGCTTGCAACATCGTCTAGAGATGGAAAATCATGTTTATTTTTCCAAATATGTAAAACCAGTATATTACAGTTTAATGATATATTTCCATATTATTATATATGGTTTTATACTTTATCAACTGCCACATGCTGGTCGAAGGCGGAGCGCAAGGTTAAGGGGAAACCACCCCTTTTTAGAGCATTTTTGGGTTTAGGGTTTATGTAACTGGTATGAGATGTCGACCCATAGGTTTACCCATGTTTAGGCGCTTTTATAATATATAAATAGAAAGCTAGGCAATGTAAGTAGGAGATACCTAGATGTATAATGTGGTCGGTGAAGAACGCTTGGTTTCTTGGAGGGGGCAGGGCAAGTGTTATCGTGAGAAACCCCTGAGGACAATGGTGAAGGGACGTGACCGTCTTGTAATTTTGGTGTTTATAGTCGGCTTTCTCTAGTTTCCATTCTCCTCTCTATTGGTTTATACTTGTGTTTTCCTATCAATTATGTGCTCTGATGCAATTAAATCGAGTTACTTCATGAACCCTTTCTTTAGCGGTGATTTGACTCTTGGATTTTCTCTCTGGCACTCGCTGTTTTAGTTCTCTTTACTTATTTTTGGAGTTCCTATGAATGGTTCCCTGACCAGCCATCGGGAAATGGTTCCTATGAATAATAAAATCTCCTTACGTTGGGATGTCCACCATCTCCATCAAATTAAATATTGCAAAAATGTCTTCTTCACGGCAAAGCTGTCCATGTCTAAAATTTGAAAAGCTTTTCGGAAGAAAAATTCCAGTAAACAAGTGTTTAATACCCGCGAGGAAGCCTTAGGGGTCAGTCTGGTTATAGTTGACTTGTACCAATATCACCCATTTGACTGATCTCACGATCTAAGCTTCTGGAAGATCTGGAGAGTGATGACCTGGTTAACCAAGATTTGATGTGGTGGAGGGACGACCGGTTTGAAGTGTATGATTTATAAATTTTGTTGGCTAAACATTTTATTTTTTGGATATTTATTGGAATTCTGTTGTTTAAATTGCATTTTTGAATGTATAAATGGATTTATCCTGTTGAAAAACTCCTATGATACTCCGATCATACAAACTTAGCCACTCAAATCTACAGATCCAACTATTTCTCATCAAATTTTAGGCAAAATCAAAAGAAAAAAATCACCAAAAAACAACCAAGAGGTAGACATTCTCGTTAGTTTTGACTGATCTATCAGTGTAATAAGCTTATGGAATATTTGGAGAGCTGTGAGCCTCTGAATGGTTGACCGTACCAGATGTGGTGGAGAGATGTGAAAATAATAATTTGGTTAATTGATCAAATTTGAATGGCCATGAATTTGGTTAATTGATCAAATTTGAATGGCTATGAGTTAAAAAATTTAAGTTAAAAGTATATATTTATTTAATTCTTCCCTGATATAAAATTGAAATTTCAATATAAAAGAATAGTTTACATTTTAAATAAAAAATATTTTAATTAAATTTTATTTTTTTTAAATTTATAAAATATCAAAATTTAACAAACTATCAATTAAAAAAGTTGAAAATTCAACATAAAAAATATTTTAATTAAAATATTACTATTTTAACTTTCTAAAATGTCAAAATTTAACAAACTATCAAATAAATAAGTTGAAAATTCAACACAAAGTATTCATAAACACATTTTGTAATTTCATTTATATAATTTTTTAATAGGTTGTATATACATTAATGATAATAATTTATAACTATTGAGCTATGTTTTCTTTGAAAGAGTTTTAAAGTATTAAAATGACAATATAAAACGTTATACACAATCACAAAATCAAACATTTTTGTGAACAACAATATAATAGAGGATGTAGTCTATGTATCCATGTGATACATGATATCTTATATTTATGTTTTAAGTATAGGTCAGTCTTGCTTAGCCATGAGAGTTGTGTTCATTCTATATCTAGTTAGAAAAGAAGAAATTGTAGTAGATCTTGAGGCCTTTGTTGAATGGTGATAACTTTATCAAAATACTATAAAGAAATTAATAGACCCTACTTGCATTATAGGCCTCTAGGAACATGACAATTTAGCATGAGTGCATCCATTCTTATTATCTAGGTTAAGATGCTTATGATTGGGAGCTTCCCAAGATTCATAGAAACACTCGAATAAAGGAAATTACTTATCAAGACCACCAAGTATGTTATTTTTATTGAGGATATTGATTGTTCACTTTATCTCTCAAACCATGCAAAAATGAACATGAGATGTTAGAGTATAATACCTATTGGATAAGTTTGATTTAATGTTGTGGAATGGTAAACCCTATCAAGGAATAAACAAGAACCAACTAGAAGATATGTTTTTAATATTTAGATGCCAAAGGCAAGTATTGTGTGATGAACCATTGTTCATTAAACAACCAAGCATTGGAAGTGAAAACATTGAAGATTTATTGAAAACCCTTCTTTTGACATTTAATGATATTTGTTGTCCTTCATAAATGACAAGTGATTTTAAAATTTTACATAATTTTTAAGGGTGTTTTTTGAATTACCCTACCCCTTAGAAGGACTAGGAAGGGTTCGATTTTGATCACTAAACTTCACACAAACGAAACAATATGGTCGATTAATTGTGATGTATCTTTTAAGTTACCCTTAGGGTGTTTAGGGAATCTCCTTGTCATTTTACCATTTAAGTCATTGGGAAATTATGTATAAATTTCGGTTAATATAACAAAAGGAAGAACTTGCTAATTAACTTATTACAAGAGGTTGTGTTTCAAAAGTAATTTGAGGATGCTTTATTGAATCAAATTCTTATTATTATTTTTGGTCCCTTTTTTCCTTTAATGGGAACTCAAACTTTGAGGTAGGAGTTCTAAAGATGACTTGTTTCCTTTAATGGAAGTAAAATTTTGAGGTTAGGAGTTCTAAAGATGACTTGTTTGTTGATAGTTTTGGAATCAAAATGTTGTATTCTTATAATTTAAAATGTGAGTAAGTTTGTTTTTCTCTTTTTAAAATTATTTGGTCTGAGAAACTTTGATGGTTGAATTCAACACAAATTCGATCATATCTCAAGTGTCTAAAGCCTGCCTATGAAAAAATGATTTGTTTCATGTGACTATTAAAGTGCATCACGGTTATCCTTAGACTTTCCATGAATTGAGGGTCACTTTTTCACCTTGATCTAAGTCAGGGATAAGTAACCAAAAAATTTAGGGTCATCTTGAGGTATGCAAATTTCTTGCAATTATAATTCCCTTGCTTATTTGTGAGGTCGTTAAGGTGGAGGTGACATGCGGTGTTATCTGAATGGTGAAGGGAAAATGCTTTCCAATGGAGGGATTACGAGGAGATATCCAAATTCTTAACCCACCCCCATGTTTACAAATGGATATGTAACTTCCTACCCACCTAGTCCCACCTACTATATCCTACTCTTGCCTCACCACCTAGATATCCCAGTTCTTGACCCACCCCCATGTTTACACCTCATGAGTCGACCATCCCGAGAGTCCAGTCAAGTCCTGATTCAAAATCAATGAAGTTCTATGCATGATCATCAAGATCCTCATGTATTTTCCTGATGAGTCGTCGAAGACCTCAGGGTAGTGAGTTATACACTCCTATTGTACTCCTACCTGAGTTTTGAAGATCTTGAAGTTGTTGCTCGAGCCTTTTCTAAGAAATTGCCTCATTAGCCCCTTCTTCCTCCATTTAACCCATTCCCTTCCAAAGAAGAGATCAGAAGGTTGAGAAAAGAAGTTCATACAAGTTGCACTTGGATCATGGTGAAGAGGAGCCTGGGGTTCGCAAAATGATGGCTGAATTAGATTGTAAAGGTATAATATTTGTGTTATGAATAAAAGAATTACATTTTCCTGTCCTAAATGATGGTGTCTTGAATACTTTTATAGATTTATGCTTGACATTCTAACATCTAACCCTAACTTATATATGGAATAACATGCTTGTAGTTCTCTGTTTGTCAATCTTTGGATGCAGGTCAACCCTGGGAGGAGGCGTGCAGTCAATGGAACTTCCAAGCATGAGGAGGTCATCGCCTGACGTTTGATTAGAGGTATAGTTACCCAATCTCCTTTTTCTTTGCTTTATTTATATTATTTTTGGTATGTGTTGTTCCTGAGTCTGTACTTAAGGCTTAAAAGTACAGTGTCAAGGCATCTGAACGTATGATAAAGGTTGATAAAGGATTACACTAACCTTTGGTATTGGAAACTAATGAGGATTTCTACGTTCTTGTTGTCTAGATTCCAACTATTCCTAGGTAGTAATATCTTGTTCAATGGCTGCCCATGAACGTTCTAATTCCTCCCGGGTGTTAGCAGTTTTAAGGATTGTATCAAAGAGATTTAAAGTGATATGAGTTTGATTAGAGATTCTGGGTTGAATATTAGGTTGAGTTGCTGTAGGGACAGTCATTTGAGGAACAGTACCAGTATGGAAACGATTTAAGGAGAGATTTTAAAGCTGTTTCAATTTGGTCTTAAGAAAGAGAAATTTTTACTTTAAGAATAAAATAGAAATGCAAACAGAAGGCCCTTTCCCGTAACAGTATTATTTTTAATAAAAAGATGAGGATGAAAGAAGAACATTAAGCTGCAGATACGTAAGGTTCCTGTTAATAGAAAAACTCACACATACACAGAAGAAGATATTAGTATGGAAATAACCGACACAGTGTAAATAAACATATAATTTTGTAAATGCAAATTGGTCTTACACCCGCTGATAGCTGGTGCAGAGGAAAGACAATAACCAATTACAGAAAGGTGAAATCCCTTCGCTATAGTAGTAGTCGTACTAAAGTATAGCGATACACATCAATTATGAGAAGTGGAATAAAATGAAACATGAAACATAAAGAAAACAAACTTGTAATACAGTCAGGACGGAATCGGGAATCTTCAAATTTGCTTGTATTAACTTCTTAATGCCAAAACTCTATTACAATTAGTACCAAAAAGGTCCAGCCATTTCTTCTTCTTTTTGTGTCTATTTATACAAAATTTGCCCCACTTTTTTAGAAACTCAACGGTTTCATAAATTCAGTTACAAACGAGAGGAGCAAAATCATTCCACCTCTCCTACTCTATTTTCAAAAAGTGCCAGGTGCTTGCATTTCCGTGATTCGGTGCATATGATACATTTGTCCACAAACTGGGATACAAGCTGCGAAGGTTCCGCTTGACAGATGGGAGGAGCGAAATCACTCCATCTCTTCTACTCTATTTTCAAAAGGTGCCAGGTGCTTGTCTTTGCGTGGATTCGGTGCATATGATACATTTGTCTACGAACTGGGATACAAGCTATGAAGGCTCCGCTTGACAGCTGGCCTCGACGAAATAGCACTCTCGGGCCAACTGTGGAAGTTTATCACCTATTTGTGCGTCAATGATGTGAAGAGCGCTGAGTTGTGCGCTCGGTTGAATCAAATGTTTATCAACTTGAGCCATGTCTACCCTGTCCATCTTTGAGATATCCGCCGAATCTCTTTCATTCTTCTCCTTTAGATCGAGGGAGATCTGATCTACATTCATTTTCCTTAGCGTCTCTGAGTCACCTCCATTCTCCGTTCCTAGCAGCTCGCCATCTATGGCATTGAAGGCTTCTTGTAATGAATTGGTTACTTTTTGAGCCTGTTCCTTGCTTAAGGTAATATTATGTTCCCAATCCTTTAACAGAATATTACCTTTTGTTTGTTTAGCGATGGTGAGTCCTGGAGAATTTGTCGAAAACCTGTTGTTGGTAGCTATCACCGCCTCTTGAAAAGCGACCCGAGCAACCTCTGCGTTCCTTTCTTTGAAAGTCATATTTTCTGAAATACGATGCATTAACACACAATCTTCTCAGATCACCCCCACTTTGTCTAACAGACTTTGTTGTACAGAGGAGATACTGCCCCTGATATCAATCGCTCGGGATTTAAACCCCTCGATGTCGATCACCCTGCTTTCAGCGACCTCTAACTGAGCCTGCAGCTTTGTGATCATACCCCTTTGCTGACCCGACTGTATCCGACCATCTCGGATTACTGAATTCGCTTGTTATAACTTGGTTTTTAGGACTTCTATTTCCTTTTTATCGGCCAATCCGACCAATTCTATTTCTCCACTCACCTGACTCTTAGCGCTTTTTGCGACCGAAGCTACTCGGGCTTCGAGTGTCTTGATCAGGCGATTCTTTCTTTTGAGCTGATTTTTCAACATCCCGACCGAGAATTGATTCGTCGACGCATACGCTCCTAGCGTCCCTGCGATCTCTATGGCGAATTCCTCACTCTTTTTATTCTTTCCATCTGTCATCACTTTGAATTTTTTAGCTGTTGATCCTTCATCCTGGTAAAACTTCCTTTTCACAACTGCTTTCCTCTTTTTGTCAAAGAAGAACTCATTTGGGGGAAGCTCTTCTGCTCTAATAGGCATTAGCTCCTCACCGAAAATCCATCCCTCTTCTATATTCCCTTGCATTGACTGCAAAGGGGTGACAGAAGTGATGGGTTCCCCGATTTGCTTCGCCGCCTTTCCTGGTGTGACGAGTGAGTCCTGCTCCTTCGGAGGATCAGAGGTCATT
>SNQJ01S0071855.1:2040-38174 GCA_010110895.2 Picea sitchensis | reverse complement strand
AATCTTTTTTTATTACATCTTTATAAAAATACAAATTTCCTATTCCTACATATTTTATACTCTTTACACCTATATATATACTACTCCATAGAGGATGGGAAGGGAGAGCATTATGAGAGAAACTATATTATAGTTTCTCTCATAATTTACCCCATATATGTATGCAGTAACATAAAATAAATATTAAATTATAATTTTTTTACAAATTGTATATTCCATGAAAACAATGTTTATCTTATTTTGTTTGCTAGTTATAGAATAACACTCTCCATGGAACACATCAACCCTTATATAATAATCCTTATATTATGATTGATTTTTTTTAATACCTCCTAAGTTTAAGCAGAACTGAACCCATCCATTTAAATTTAACAAAACATTTTTTATCTTAAAAACAAAGAAAACCAATTCTTTATACATATTTAAATATCTGACCTTACTTTATACATATTTAAATATATGACATTTTTTATATATTTAAATATATGACATTTTCCATAATATATTGGAATTTAATAAGTTGTTATAATTTATTTAAGGTTCTTTAAACTTATCAACTAGTTATATTAGTATTTTGCCAACATACTTCCTTAATGGTTAAGTGAATAATAAAAATTGGGGAACGATTGTTTGTGTTGGTTCACTCTAATAGAAAAATTGTGAGAATTGCTTATCACGCTTGTTCTTGGTGTTTCATTTTTTTTGTAAAACGGAAGTCCTTTCCTAATTAGTTCACTGAGTACGAATCGCTACAAGCAATAGAAATTGGTGAAGAAAATGAAAAGAAATGTCTAATGCATGAAATTCAACCTAGCCTCAATCAGAATGCCATCGACAAGTGTCTTTGATGATCTCTTGTCATCAACAACTATCTTTCATACTTTCTTTATTGGAAAACGAGGCAATGGGGACTGAATAAGTTCTAAACCGTAGTAGCTTGGCAGCCAAATAGGAATCGTGCCCAATTGAAATTCAATGGGTTCCCAATTGACTCCTTCATATGGGTTCCCATCATTCATTCAACAAAAGGAATAGTTGTGATTATTATTGAATTTGGACAAGAAGTATACAATCTGCACTTTCATCCTCAAGTAAATAGAACTTTCCTTTATCATTTATACTGTAGAAACGCTGAGATACACGGCTCTGAAATTAACAAGGAGGGGTCTTTAACATATTAAATATCAAACTAATGAAAAAAAATGTATTATTTTTGTAACTAGAAAAACAAGTAAATAAACCAGAAAGAACTAAATAAAGCTTGATATATATATAATCACCATCAAATTAATATAAAATTCTTAAATGTTAGAAAATAAATTTTTCATTAATAAGTACAATCTCCTTAAAATTAAATTTAAATAAACAAAATCCTAAACATAACAGTTTCCATACATGTATATATAATGCCATTCAGTTTGCTTGGGGCAGCACACTTCAAGTGTTCTATATGCGAATATTCAGTTCCGATTAAGTTTTAAACGCAACTACTTTAAACAAATGCATAAACAAAAACTTAAACATAACCAATTGCAGATCTGTATATATAAGGCCATTCAATTTGCTTGGGACGGCTCACATCAAGTGATTCTATGCTAATATTCAAGTTAAGATTCAATTTTAAACACAACTACTTAAAACATGCATGTGAAGGCTTCATAAAAATTATAACCATAAGATCTATCCATCCAATAGGAGGAAAGAGAAATTTAAAAACTGATGGTCTCGCCAAATTTTTAATAGACAAACTCCACCACTCTCCTGGATCTTCAGCGGGAGGGTGTTGCGTGCCACAAAAATATTTGTCATTGAACCCTCAAGACGTCCAGCGCAAAGGAAAATCCACTTAAATTACTACACATTGCCATAGAACACTTAATGAAATAATTTATACATACAAAAATAGCACGCTATGCTTAGCACATAAACTCATAAATATAACTTGAAATTGTCAATGTAAAAAATACTTGATATTGAGATAAACTTTGGCCTGGGACGCCATTACAGAATGTAAACTATGATAAGCTTCGCTCTAGCAACTTCTACTGACTTCGCAGACACAGATCTTGTGATATGATAGTTCTTCAAATCCTCAGATGTTGTTGTTTTCCTTCTTCATTACTCTGTTCTTTCTACCTCTCTACAGTGAATCTGCATACCGACTTCTTACACACTCGAACATATAAAGATGAAACTGAGATTTCTTAGATTTCTTATAAAAGTAATAGTGACTCAGCAATACAAACTACAATTAATTTGACCAACTCTTCATCTACTTAACTGCACTCCAAAAGATATTATGGACTTCATTAATTAACTCCTCACTAAATTAATCTTATTTAAACTTAAGTAAATTAATAAACAAAAGTTGCAGACTTACAAAATTTGCATACTTACATAACTGACTAGCAAATCTTCTCACTAATTAACTAGAAAATGAACTCACTGACAAATCTGCAAAAATTGGAAGATCAACTACTTGTAATTAATATTTCGAACACACTCAACACACAACCCAACACATCCATGAACACAATAGAGTTAGCCTTTCTGAACGGCATATAGACTATACAATCTATGGACAACCTCCAATTCTCCTCCAAATGCTACGTACGTCTTAGTGAAGATGCCTGTGCTATGTATGATTAAAAGTTGCACTTGGAAATAAGAATGTACTATGTATGTGTAGGGATTTTCCCCAATAGTCTCAAGACTACATTTTTTCATGCATAAAGATTACATTTATTCATGAAGAATGAAAAGATGGAGGAATCTTAAAAAAAGTGTAACTAAGAATAACTAAGAATGGATTTTAGATATTATTCTTACTTACCAAGTTAATATAAATTATACATAATAGTAAAATAAAACACATCATAAATTTGGATATTTTACCATGGAAATCCAAATGGAAAAACAACTTCTAATTGTAATTTTTTTTTTTTTGTATAGATTGACTACTACCACTACAACTTCCATGATTACCCCTACTATCCCAAGATGGTACACATAGATTTGAAAGGTTCGAAGGATCCATGTTACAAAGAGTTTCTTAACAATGCACTCTCTTGCCAATTGCTCTACACTTCGTGGACAACCAACTTTGAATGGTTACTGAATTTTCATTTCGTCAATCTATGGTTCAATGCAAGTTGTATCCTCATGGGCCATTCAACAATTTACACACCTTCTTATTTGTGTCCTCACCTCTTAGCCAATTGTAACATTCCCGCGGCCACCCACAGGCTGCCAGGCGATGCCACTCTAGAGCAACCTCTCATGCTCTAACACCAGTCGATAACATCCCGAGTTTATACAGGCCAGACCATGCTACTCTAGGAAATGCTTTAGTTCCCTTACTGTGGAACATACAAACATACCCAGTAATCAACTGAGCTAGACCACATAAATTTACTCTTTAAACTGTAACACTCTTGCAGAAGCTTTACATATAAACATAAACAAAACATTACATTGTGTAATATACGACTTTATACTGAAATAATAGTAACTATAGATATGAAACATATACACGGAATTACCCATAAACATAAAGGAAATTACAATTACATATATAATAAACCATAACATAGGCATGTAATTAACAAAGAAACATATCATTTTATCATACGATTGGTACTTATCTTACAAATATTGTCACCAATTACGTACAGACTCTCCATGAACCTCCCAACCTTAGACTACATTGTTCATCACTCTCAACAGTGAGTCACCCCCGAGTGGGACTAAACTCCACCCAAGGTATAGGGTTCCTAATCAGGCTAAGGCTCATGGACAACAGGAGTCTTAGGTGCTCACTCATCTAACATCCTATAGAATCTCATTCCCCACATGTCTATCCCACCCAAGGACGTGTGCCCCTTCTCTCCTCAATAGTCCTTCGGCTGCCCCACTTCCCTTCTAGGGTTTCAGGAACAGGCTAGATCGGAAGTCTCAGAGAACTGTAGATGCAGTTTAGCACCTTCATGAATCAATCCCCAACAATTCTCATGCTCGAAGAATTGCTCACGGGCCTGACAACCTGATTCTTCAATCCCGCTCCAAGCTAATAAGGTACACCGACCGGAAATGGTTATGGGAACATGCTCAGAAATGGTGAATAGGTTGGGTGCCTATTCTCAGCTTTAACTTTCTGGCATTCCATACATCTAGCAATGTACTCAGTGATATATTTCTTCATACTTGGCCAAAAGTAATGGATCTTGATCACTACCATGGTTTTCTGATATCCAGGGTGCCTTGCATAAGGAACATTATGCATTTCATGCAAAATCACATGTTTCAAGTCCTCGACATTTGGAACAAAAATTATGTTCTGGCGCAACAATATTTCATCTATTCCCAAATTATAATTATCCACCTTTTGCGGCCTCTTACCATGTTGTAGCATTGCTACCAATTCTATATTGCAGATCTGCATTTGCAACCTCCAGAATTTTTCTTTTACTATCAGTTTGATATGTGCTAATAGTTGTAGCATGTAATTCATGCACCCTCCTGTTGAGTGTATCAGCCACTTTATTTTCTTTCCCCTTGATATGCTTTATATCAAAGTCATATTTCCTTAGAAATTCTAACCATCTTCTTTGCCTAGAATTTAGATTTGGCTGATCAAATAAATATTTCAGACCATTGTGGTTTGTTCTTAGCTCAAACCTCCTTCCCATGGGGTAGTGTCTCCATTTCCTCAAGGCATGCACTATGGATAGCAACTCCAAATCATGAGTGCATAATTTCTTTCATGATTCTTCAACTTCCTTGATTCATAACATATGACAAACCCATTTTGACTCAGGACTCGATCAAGTCTTTCATTACATGCATTGGTGCATACGATGAAGTCTTATTCTCGGTCTGTGATCCTTAATATTGGAGAACTTGTCAATAATTGTTTCAAGTGTTGGAAACTCTTCTCGTAATCTAGTGTCCACTGAAACTTCACTCCCTTTCTTTGCAAAGAAGTGATTGGGTCTACAATCCTTGAGAATACTTCAATAAATCTTCTGTAGTATCCCGCAAGACCCATGATTGATCTCACCTCTGTCATATTCTTCGGTGTTGATCATTCTCTAATGGCTTCTATCTTCTCAGGATCCACTGCTATCCCATCCTTTGAAATGATATGCCCCAAATAATGAATCTTTTTCTAACAAAATAAGCACTTTCTCAATTTGTCATACAACTAATGTTCCCTTAATTCTTGCAACACCATCCTCAAATGATTTTCAACATATTCTTCTAAATTGGAATATATAAGAATGTCATCCAAAAATACAATGACAAACTTGTCCAAATACTCTCGGAAAACACCATTCATTAAGCACATGAAAATAATTGGTGCATTTGACAACCCAAATGGCACCACTGTGAATTCATAATGACCATACCTTATCCTGAAGGTGGTATTGCTAATATCTTCTTCTTTAATCCTTACGTGATGGTATCCTGATCTGAGATCTATCTTTGAAAATATATTGGCATCCTTCAATTGATCAAAGAGGTCATCAATCATTGGCAAAGGATACTTCTTCTCAACAGTCACCTTATTCAACTATCTGAAGTCAATGCACAATCTTAGTGTTCCATATTTTTTTCTCACAAACAAGATTGGGGCACCCTAAGGTGACACACTTGGGCGTATATACCGCTTCTTCAAAAGTTCTTCAAGCTTCATTTGCAACTCCTTAAATTCTAGTGTACTCATTCTGTAAGGAGTCTTTGATATTGGCATTGTTCCAGGCATTAAATTTATAGAGAAATCAATGTCTCTCCTTGGGGGTAGTCCAGGTACCTCCTTGAACACATCTTTAAAATCTTCGAGGACTGCATAATCTTCCAAATTTGGCACCTTCTCTCTAGGTGTCTCTACCAAATGAGATGCAATTATTTGACATCCTTTTTTGTAACATCTCTTCAGCTGCAATGTTGAAATTTTTCTAATGGCTATTGCCCTGGAAATTCCATGTACTTTTCTTAGTTTCCCTTCCTCATCCAGGCAAGTAAATGATTTGTTGTGACAGTCTAAGAGAGTTTGATGTTGGTCCAACCAATCCATCCCTATTAGACATTCATAGAAACCTCAAGGAAACATGTTTAAATATGCCTTGGTGTTCAGTCCATTCATGTCTATGAGGCATGACTTAACCATCTCATTAACTTTTCTTCTGGATCCTATAGACAATTGCACCAACCAGGATTTCCCATGCTTGCTTCTTGGAAATTGCAAACTGTCCACCATATTAGGGTCTATATAACTATGACTAGCTCCTGAATCAATTAAAATAGCAATGGTTTGGTTGTTGATCATACCTTCCACTTCAATCATGTGGGACTGATACTCTGCTTGCTTGTTGGCCAGGGATGCATAAATCCTAGGCACATATCTTCCCATGTCCTCCATTGTTTTAACTTTTTGTGCATTGTGAACAACCCTACCTTTTTCACCTTTGTGAGGACAATCTCTGAACCTATGGTCCCCTTTACAACCCCAACATTGCGTAGGTGGTTGTCTTGGACCTTGACCCCTTGTGTCAATCATTCTAGGTTCTTTATGCATTTGTTTTCCTTGTGGATTATTTCTGAATAATGGTTGCTTAGCTTCCTTCTTCCTCTGATCCATCTTGAATTTCTTATTGTCTTCCCAAGCCATTTGGAAAGCTGGCCTTGATTTCTGTTGATCATATAGGCATTTAGCTTGCCTTATTGTCTCTTCTAATGTATTATGATCATCATACTGTATTTTGTCATTGATGAATGATAACAATCAACTTAAATACCTTTGAATTTTGACTGTCTCATCCTTAATGAAAGAGACATACTTCAACAATTCGAGAAACCTTCTCTCATATTCATCTATGGTCATACTTCCAAGCTTGAGTTCAAAGAACTCTTTCATTTTCTTGTCATAGTATCTCTTAGTCAAGTACTTCTTCTCAAAATACTTCTTGAATTCCCTCCAGGTAACACTTTTCTCTACAATGTGTTGCACCTGCACAAGTTGATCCCACCACATGGAGTACTTTCCTTTGAGTTGATAGATAGTGATTCTACATTCTGCGTGAGAAGAATAATTATGCAATTTAAAACACTTTATCATGGCCAACAACCATGTTTCTACATATTCATCCTTCTTGTGCTCACCATCAAATGTAGGAGGTTTTATTTTGTTCATTTCTCCTTGCAGCTCCTCCACCCTAGATCTCTTATACCTTCTGACAGGAGATAGACTTGTGGTGTTTCCTTCTCTCTTATTTGAATGCTTTTGGGAATGGTGGTGATGTTTATTAGCACTTTTTGACTTTCTTTTCTCCTTTGAAGGCTTGTGACTCCCAGATTTACTTGAGCCACTCTCCTTAACCAATTTCTTCTCTATTTGTTCAAGCCCTCCAATACCTTCATGTTGAAGTCATTCTACTACTCTTTGGATTTTATAAGCCTTTTGTTATCATCTTTATGGCTTTGGACATCCTTCTGCAAATTCTTAATGGTCTCAACCATATTTATATTTTCATTCCTTTCTTCTCCATGTGCATTGGAGTTCATTCCTTCTATGCCCAAATGGGCGTCCACCCCTCTGCTCTCATCTTGCTGACTGAAAATACCATGTGCTTCTTCCATTCTTATGGAATCCACACTAGTCTGAACTGATCTAGTTGTTGTTAATTATGCAAAACGTGCATCCATCGAAACTTATCAGGCTAATAATTAAATAATTCATGAGAACATGCACCATTTTGGTTCATTATACACATTAGAATTATCTCTCATGATTTCCTAGTGTTATCACAATGACAATTATGGATAAGACCCAAGTCTCGAAAACACAAATGCGAAGTGCCTTCAGAGATACACTTGTGCAAGAGGTGTTTTTCCGAAACCACTTTTTCCAAGATGCAGTATTACGTGTCTCAACGTGTCAAATCCATCGCTCGTGGAGCGGGCCACAGATAGTCAGATCACCCTTCTTCACTCATTCGGTACTTCACAACCATGTGAAGTTAGTTGAATGCCTCCATGTAATGAACTCAAAAGCTAATCATTCTAAATGGATTAGCTGAGTATGGAAACACAACGCTCATGTACGTAATATGTGTGCGCTTCATAAATGGAATTCTATAATTACTAATCCTCAAGTATGAAGGTATCTATGTATTCATAACCAAAGTAATCTCCAAACCGCTCGATTTTCTGCTCTTTGTAAAATAATTTCGGTATCCACAACCTGAGATACATGGAAAAGGCTAAATCGAGTGACACTGGTTATTCGGGAAACATGCTAGACTTTCCTACGAATAAGGAGGAAAGGGTCCTTGCGCACATTCTAGCAACTAAGTTCCACACAAAGCTGACTATAGACTCATGGTTGGATGTTAGGTTGAATCCCAATATGAAGGATTTAGTCATCAACAGGCCAACCACTAATAAGAAAAGGAGCAAGAGGTAGAAGAATAAGGAATCCACGACTGAGGCGACTGGAAGTGTCAGAGAGAATCAACCGGTCTGGTTAGATTCTTTAAAGGAAGAGATCTCTAGGTTGAATTGATTATTCAACTAAGACTAAGCATATTTTAGTGAATTTTTGAACAACTAGTAGCGGAGATAAGGAGTACCAGAGATGATAGGCATGTTCTTAAATGACCCTTTTTACAATAGGCTAATTGTTGTCATCCCCTTTTTGTAATCTTGTGATTAATACGATTATATAAATATAGAAACAAATTTTAGATTGTTTTATTACAAAATTCTATTGGGTGGTATTATGAATCTTGTTTTATTTTATAATAAGTTTTTCTTATAAGGTTATATTTCATTTTCCTCTGTCTGAATCGGAGGAAATAAAACTCATAATTCTTTTTAATTAATGCTTCGATGTGGTTGTGTGTTTCTTTTCTTCTACTATTACGCAAATTAAACTAAGAGTCATTTCCTTCCAACCGACTTCACACTCACTAAACGTTTACCTGTTCATTTATATTTATCGTGCATAGCAATATCACAAGGTAAAATTCTTTTCTGCACACCTATATCTACTGTACATTTCTTCTTCGTCACGCCGACAACTTGCGTGCACTACTTTTGCATTGTGCACCAATAGAACTGCGCACAGTTTTGGTACCATGCACCAATATTCTACATGCATTTCGCCCTATGCATTGCATCATGTCAAAGTTCAACATATTCCACCGCGCATAATTATCTACGGGCACCATTGAACACATTGTCTCGAAACAACTTATACTCATAATTATGCACGTACCAACAAGACTCCTCAGTGTTAAGCAGTATTTGCGCACCCCATGTGCACATTACTATGTGTGTCCTCACAGTGCAAGGCTAAATTTATTGCGTGTATCCGCACATAATATTCTTCCACGTGGCACCACAATTTACCATGCACACTGTCATTCCAATTTTTTCCTGTGTGGTGCTAAAACTTACCACGCACACTAGCACGCCAACCTTTTCCATGGACACTCTGTGACTCAAATTTCGATCACTTTGAAGTTACTCTTCTGCGAATATTTGCTTTAGCTGAACCCCTCTGGCCCATCCAAGCTCAGTGTTGAACTAAATCTCTGATACCAATTTGCAATGTTTCCCCGACCACCCGCACGCTAGGGGACGCCACTCCAAAGCAACCTCTCATGCTCTGACACAAGTCAGTAACATCCCCAACTTATACAGGATGGACCATGCTACTCTAGGTAATGCTTTAATTCCCTTACTGCGGAACATACAGTAACATACCCAGTAGTCAACTGAGCTATACCACATAAATTTACTCTTTAAACTGTATGCAACTAAAACATATACATACAACACTCTTGTAAAAGCTTTACCTATAAACATAAACAAAACATTACATTCTGTAATATACGACTTTATACTGAAATAACAGTAACCACATATATGAATCATATACAGGGAACTCCCCATAAACATATAGGCAATTACAATCACATATATGATAAACCGTAACATAGGCATGTGATTAACAAAGAAGCATATAAATTTATCATACGATTGGTACTTATATTAGAAATATTTTCACCAACTACGTACAGACCATCCACGAACCTCCTATCCTTCTACTACATTGTTCATCACTCTCAACAGTGAGACACCCCCAAGTTGGGACTGAACTCCACCTAGGGTAAAGGGTTCCTAACCAGGCTAAGGCTCATGGACAATAGGAAAGAATCCATCTAAGGTGCTCACTCAACTAATAACCTACAGCCTCTCATTCCCCACATGCCTGTCCCAGCCAAGGAAGTGTGCCCCTTCTCTTCTCAACATTCCCTCGGCTACTCCACTTCCCTTCGAGGGCTTCAACAACAGGCCGGACTAGAAGTCTCAAAGCACTGTAGCTACAGTTTAGCACCTTCAGGAATAAATCCCCAACAATTATCATGCTTGAAGAATTGCTCACGAGCCTTACAATCCGCTTCTTCAATCCCAATACAAGCTAACCAGGTACACCAACTAGAAATGGTTATGGGAATAGGCTTAGAAATGGTGAAATGGTTGTCTCAAGGATAACGAAAATGCATGAGTGAAAATGGTCATGGAATAATTGACTGGATAACTAAGTGTGGAAAGGAATCACTATGAAACTTCTAATGAAAGTGATAGTGAGAATGATGGTCTCGCTGCCAGTAAGAAAATCCTGTGAAAAAGTGACCAAATGAGATAAGTCCCCCATGATATGAATGTAGGTCCCCAACTTGACACTTGTCATATTGGAAGTTACTTTGGTCCACTTGTTCCCAAATTTAGAACTTAGGATAAAATAATTATCCCAACTTTATGCTTTAGGAATATTAATATAATATTCCCTTGACTTTTGGCCTTCCCTTTCCCTAACTGGTGAAGTTAAGTCCCCCATCTCTCTTATCATGTTCAGTCTATGTGTAGTGATGTATTTTATATTAATCATGAGTCATGTACAAAGTAGGCGCATTGGCCTTTGACATCTAGGCGGTCCATCCTAATACCAAAACATAAGCTTCTCGGCTTATAATAACCATCTCACCAGCCTATAACACATATCATATACATGAGGCTTGTTGTCCTCCATATTGTGCACACCTTAGTTACTGCGTGCGGTATCCAAGAATGTGCATACTACATCATTTTACTACGCAGTTCATGCGCACACTATGCCACATGATGTGCATTGAGAAATGATGTCAAAACATCTCACTAGCTTAAGTACATTTATATTACATTTACAATTGGGTTCAACCAAGGGATATTACACCAACAAAAAGCCCTTTGAGTGTGGAATTTCAATAATTTATAGGAAAAGCAGCCTTACCTTTTTATTTTTTCGTTTTCACTTTTTTTTTGTGTCTCTTTTTTCTTGCATTTTACATATCATGTTGGATTTTATTTTTCTTATATGATAAATAATTTTCAAATTTATTTTCTATGTTAATTTTTCTCTGCAACATGGATTTCAATTTGCACGTTGGATGCAAATGTGACTCTACATCTTGATATAGGCTTTTATTGTGGTTATGGATCTAGTCATGGTTCCTAGATAGCTTGTTCCAACAGTGAAAAAGTATGCTCAATTTCTCTCAGCTGTGAGTGATGTCCAAATACAAACTCTTCAACTAAAATCCATTCTTGTCTCTCTCAGAATAAGAGGTATCCATCTTCAAAATCAATGAATCCATGCTGATTTTTTTGTGATATCTAAACAACTATGAACACACTCAACAACCTCACAAAAGAGAGAAAAGTCTATCTTGTTTTGTTAAGATCAATTTTTTATTGCATGAAAACAACTCTCTAGTTCCTTCACATCCTTACAAGAACTCTATATCTACAACACTTTGGAGGAAAACCTTTGTGTTAAATCACAATATATCATCTAAGGTTCTATGTACTTCAAATATGCTTGGTCTATAAAGTTCTGACATCTCATCACAATCAACCACTCTTATACTATATGACTCATAATCAAGAGGAGGATAATAGTCCACTCACATCACCTACATAGAAGCTCAACATAATTTGTGTTGATCCCTACAATCCCAACTCAAAATTAATTCCAAGGCTTATTTTTGGTGTTTGGTTGTCTTTGTAAAAGGGAATTATTTTAGCTCTTGGTGCTTTGAGTATGAATGGATACTATGAGACTCTATTCAATTACTTTCAAGGTTTATTTTTGGTCTTTTGTTTTCTTTGTAAAATATATATTTTTTTAAATCACTTTCAAGGTTTATTTTTGGTTTTTTGTTTTCTTTGTAAAATATAATTCTTTTAAATTACTTTCAAGGTTTATTTGTGGTGTTTGGTTTTCTTTGTAAATAAAATTGTTTTACGGCTTAGTGCTTTGATTATGAATGGATACTACAGGAATGTATTGTAAATGCTAATAAAAACAACATTTTATTGCATGAACTCAGCCCAATCTTAATCAAAATTCCATCAACAACTGCATTTGAAGGAGAGTATATTGACTAGAAAATAGGGAAATGGGGATTTGATAGGAACTTGCTCCTAAAAATTATTAGCCAAATATGAATGTTTCTTAATTAATTCAATTGAATACTTCAAATATACTTCCCATCACATGGGTTTAATTGAATACTTCAAATATACTTCCCATCACATGGGTTTAATTTTAAATCCTTTTCACACTCTTCCACAAATTTTATGCTCATTAAACAATAGATGTAGTTGTGACTATTGTTGAATTTGGACAAGAATAATATAATGTGCATTCTCATACACAGGTTAAATCTAGTTTCCCTTTATCCTCATCCCCATCCCATAGAAACAAATGAGACACAAGGCCATTGGAATTAATGAGGGAGAGACTTTGACATATGTGAGACATCAAACAAATACAATGCATTTCCTCATGCAATGAGAAAGAATAGGATCTTTGCCTGGGATCTGTTTCTCACACAAGTGAGAAAAGACCATTTACATAGCGAGGCTGGAAGCCATATAACATTGAACAGTACAGTTAGATATTACCCAATGACATGATAACCATTGCAAAAAATAATTAAAAAGAAAATAAATAAAGAGAAATCAAAGTTGCACCAAGAAATAAAAGTGAGGTAATAATATTCATATACAAGTGGAAAGAAATTATAGGTTGCAATTCATAGAGAATGATTTGAGCTATGGAATATCTCTACCTCATTGGGGAGTGCTCCTTTGTCCTCCAATAGAACCCCCATCAAGCATGAAGAACACGTTTGGTTATTCAATTCCAACCTACGCGAACGCCGCCGAACCGGTAGCCATTTCCAGCCACGCTAAAATATATTACTGATGCAGTGACCACTCCAAACAAGCGTTTGCGATGACTACTGCTGGGATGATTTCGTAACGCATTTTTTGTGCACATGTTGAAAATGTTTTGAAATATTTTGAAAGACTAAGGAAGGAATATTAATGAAATAGTTATGAAGACGTACAATACATTTACATGAATAAGTGATTGTACAGATCTTGAGCACATTCTCATCTATCGCATGTAAAAAGGAATTTACGCCCCGGTTAATGAAAAGTAGGTAGATTTAATTTCCAGATTAGACAGTTTAGAATCTGAGAGGGAAAACATATATAGACAACTCTCATCCCGGCAGGTATCATTGTATCAATCAAAAATTAGATCAATTAAGCACATTAGCCGCACAGAAAGAGTATATTGTAGAAGAAGAGTTATAGAGAAGAACTCATGCACAAAAGCCTGAATTAATATATGAAGTTTGATTCAGACTCATGGTGTTATTATGTTGTTTTATGTCTATACATGGTGAATGGTCTCATGCTTTCTTCTTTAATCACTTTGCTATGCATTTTTATTATGCGTGTGAAATGTATGATTTCATAAGCTGTTTGAACCGAGAGAAAGAGAATGAGTTTCAATTGTTTCTCTCTCTCCTGAGTGAGAAGCTCCTGCAAGGAGTGCAGTGAAACATCCGCAAGGAGTGCTGCTGGTGAAGGTTCAATCACCCATCTCTAAAAGATCATGAGGGATACCGACATTGTTCCCTATTTCACCGGGGAAGTGAAAGAAAAGCACGTAGTTTAAGGCTAAGGTGTGCGAAGGTTAGTCGAGACCTTAAACTTATCAACTAAGGTTGAGAGGTTGAAGGATTGTTGTTGCAGAGAAAGTGCATAGAGTCGGAGGTTCAAATACACTAAAGTATTTGAAGAATTCTCGCAAGGAGTGTATGTAGGAGTTCCTTGAAGACCCAGTTTGGCGAAGAAACCCTGAAGGGTTAGGGCCTTTGAATCCTTCAAGAGAAAATAGGGGAAGCTCAAGTCATTGTGTAGAAGTCACGCCCTAGAGAAGGATTGCAGAGTCGATTTTAAGCTAGAGGTCCTGAGGAGGGAAATTGAGCGGTTGAAATTCTTCGAGGAGAACTCCTGAAATATCAAGGACCAGAGGATCCAAGAAAGTTGTGGGAAGGTGGTATTGGATGACAAATCCCACTCTTTTGAAAGGGATTTAATCGGGACCGTTGATTTCGATCATTGGACTATCGAGATCATTTCGTCATTTTGGGGATCATAAATCCAAAGTGTGGGCTAAACCTTTGGTTGGTCAAATCCATGAAATGTGAAAAGAGTTTTCGTGCATAAAGGTGAAGAGTGATGAGGTCGAAATTTTGAAACTTTGAAATTCGAGGTTTCAGAGGTCCTGAGGACGAGTGATTGGGACACAGGGAGGAGGAAATCCCAAAATCACAAGTCGCAGCAGGATATTTGTAAGAATTTGTGAACTACATTCTCGCATTCCCATTGACAAGGAGTAGAGTGCTCCAAATAAGAATCTCCAAAATCGCCGAACACTTAATACCTTTGGAGGAGTGTTTCGACATTTTGTCATTTCGGCATCCAAGATCTCGAGGAGACTATGTTTTAGAATCGAGAGTTTCAAACTCTTGGTTCATGAAATCCCGAGGAAGAAACCATTTTGGCATTCCGCAATTTGGGGTTAGGAAGGTATAGGAGGTAAAGAGTTCGAGATCAAGCATCACCAACTCTGGCATGCGAAATTAAAAGCAGTCAGTCGGATTAAGGAGACATCACAAACGACCTCCTTGGAAGTGAGATAACAACATTTCGATATTTTGGGGTTCAGAATACTGGAAATAATGATGACAAGGAACGGGGAGCAGCAAAGGGAAATTACCGAAGTCGTGAAGCGTGAAAGAACTTAGAGTGGACTTTCAGGATTTCTGTACTTCAGATTTTGGGATTCCGGTAGTTAAGAGGCAGAGTTTCACATCATCGCAACTCCAGAAATCATGAAGAGAGAAATGCCAAAAGTCAATGGTGAGAAGTGGGGGTCTAGTGCCTAAGTGCTCAGGGCTCCTATATCTAACATGCGCTACTCTCAAACACCCATCCGAACCCTAAAATCCGGCATCCCTAAAAAGGAAAAGGGGAAAACCCAAACGCCAGTTGGTTGATCGTGAACTTCATGCCAAGTGCAAAGATTCACGCGATCATAACTTAGAAGGACCCAGACATACACTCTATCAAGGTGAATAATTCCCTGAGAGGAATTAATAGGGTCAGTCAGACTCTAAGGGTCGAAATTGAAAGATCTTGTGCGGACTCTGACCTGAGGGTTGGGGCACTGCATTAGTTTGGTATTAGAGTGAATAAGAGTTCTTTGCTTTTGTAGTAGAGAAAAAGAGAAAATATTTTCACCATGCCGCCAAGAAGAAGAGACGTACTTAACGCCTGATCCAACAAAGGAAGGAGAAATGCATGAACCACGCGATACAAGCTTTGATGCCGAGAGAGCTAATAATAAAGGCACACACAACACTGGGGGATATCAGCGAGGTTGAAATTGAAAATGAAGCTGGAAATGAGGGAGAAAATTTGCATTGAAGATGCAATAGATGAACTTCATTCAAGTTACGCATAGGGTGCTGGAAAAATAGATTCCATGTATGAGGGGAACTCCTTGATGTTGAAGAGCTTTGACTGATTACAAATCTTGATAAACATTTTGATTATGAGGAGATTGAGGAAGACAAGAAGGTCAAATATTTTGTTACTAGGCTTAAAGGGCATGCAAGATTATGGTGGGATGAACCGCAGACCCATTGATGCTACTAAAGGCAAGTAGAAGATCAAGCGTTGGGATAGAATGGTTGCAATATGAAGCTAAATTCATACCTAAGGATTATCAAATCACTATGTTTTGGAGGATGAAGAACTTGATATAGAAGTTGATGACAATGAAGAGTACATCGGCAATCTTTACAAGCTTAATATCAGAGCAGGCCATCGGGAAAGAGATGATGAAAGGTTGCCAGATACATGAATGGTCTCTGCGGATGCGACATTCAAGTTGAGATGAGAATGATGATCATTAGGAATGTGGAGGATCATTATCATATGGCTCTGAAAGATGAAGAGAAGTTGAGCCGGAAGCAAGGTCGAAGAGGCTAAGGCAGAAGTCAAAGCAGAGGAAAAACAATTACCTGTGATAGGAATCAGAATCCTAAGAAAGAGTGGAAGAAACCTCAAACTCAAAATGAAAGAGGTGGAAGCTCACAGAGACATTATGCTTGATAGGTTAATTTCCCAAACAGTGAGAAAGAAATGCTTTGCTCTGGAAAATGGACAATAACTAAGGAATGTCCAAATAAAGAATAAAGGAGGAAACTCACATTGTCGAAGTTTCAAGGACTGGAATGTTGAGGGAAGAATATGTTGGGTTGAAGATCCTTGATGATGAGGGAAATTTTGAAGCTAGAGAAAGAGGTAGAGAACCCAACCCAAAGTGCTGAACAAACTTTGACCTTGGTAACAAATTCCTCAAAGACAAAGGGCGCAAAGTCATCAAGCGACGGTAGTACAGACAATCTTGTTTCTACAGATATGGTAGAAAGATGGAGCTGGAGACCATTGAACATCCAAGACCATACAAATTTTCATGGCTACAAAAATGACACCAAGTAACTGTCACTAAAAACGTTTGAATTGAATTTAAACATTATGATTGCTAAGGATGAAATACCATGTGATGTCATTCCATGGGATGTTTGTCATTCATTGCTAGGTAGACCATGGAATACATGACAGAAATGTGATTCATGATGGGAGATAACACACATACACCCTGAGAAGAATGGGAGAACTCACGTTACTCCGATTAAGGATAAAGAAGTGAAACCAGAGGTGAGGAACATTGTACTCTCATGAGTGGGAAGGAACTCTTAATGAGGTTAAGAAGAAGGAAGCAACACAATTTGCATTGCAGAGGAAGCCTAGAATTGTTTTAACCAATACGAAGGTGGATGATTTACCAGAGGAAATCCAGAAGTTGTTGGAAGAGTTTGGTGATATAGCAGTGGACGAATTACCTTGTTCGTTGCCACCTGTTAGGAGTATAATTCATCATATTTATATTATACCTGGAGCCAGTTTGTCGAATAAGGTCTTGTACAGGTTGACATCGCAAGAGAACGAAGAAGTCAAGAGACAAGTCGAGGACTTAAATGAATGTGCTGGCCGATTCGAGAAAGCTCAGGGAGTCCACGCGCTGTTCCAAACAGTTCCCATCCAAAGAAACATGGAGGTCGAGAATGTGTACGACTCTCAGGGAAATCACCAACAAGATCACCATCAGATAAATATTTCCATTGCAAAGGATGGATGATTTCATGGATCGTTTTGAGGAGAATTTTTTTTTCAAAGATTTATTTGAAAAACAGATATCATCAAATTTGTAAGGAGAGAGAAGGCAAAATGAAGAAACCTTCAAGGAAAAATGAGGGTTGTAAGGAATGGCTTGTTACATTTGATTTTAAAACTGCCCACTTCTCTGCTGATATTGACAACAAAGTCCTGAAAGAGTTCATCGAGAATTTCGTCATTGTATATCTTGATGATATATTACCCTTTTCAGTAAGATTACAAACAAAAACACTTGAAGCATTTAGCCACAGTGATGAAAAGATTACAACAAGAAAAGTTTCTGATAAATATGTGAAGAAACCAACATTTATAAAGAGGACATAACTCATTTATTTGGGTTTTGCTATCTCTGCAGATGAATTGAAAATGGATTTATAGTAGAGGCGATTAAGAATTGGCCATCGTGTCAAAAGTGTATTTGAGGTTCAAGCTCCATGGTTTGGCTATTGGGGTCTCGTGGAAATTTGTTTGAGATTTTAGTGGGATTAGTGTACCTCAGATGATATTACTAAAGAAGAAAAAAGACACAAATCTTTTCATTGAACACAGGAAGTAGAAAAAAAAGTTTCAACCCGTTAAAGAAAAAAGATACTGAACAAACCAATTATGGTGTTGCCAGATTTCAGTAAGACATTTCAAATCAAGTGTGACACTAGTGGATTCACAATTGGATCGGTCTTGAGCCAAAATGATGTGGCCGATTGCATACTCTTATGGAGAAACTAAATGAAGTAGTTAGTTATACCTAATATATGACAAGGAATTTTATGCGGTCATACAATCATTGAAGAAATGGAGATATTATTTGTTCCTAAAGAGTTTGTTTTGTAATAACGATAATCATACCAATTCATGACTCAATAGGAGAAGTTGAACCAGTGACATGTTAAATGGTTGAATACATGGCTAATTTTACTTTGTAATTAAACATATTTCTCAAACTACCAACAAAGTTGTTGATGCTTTGAGCAGGAATGCTTGTTTATGCAGGACTTTAGAGTCAAAACTTTTGGTTTTGATAATCTCAAAGAAATGTACAGATGATCCAGATTTTAAAGAGGGCTATGAGGTATCTTAAGAACTAATCCTCAGGGATAGAAGTCAATGGTCTAAATATATGATCCAGGATGGATTATTATTAAGGGGAAATCAGTTATGTATTCAAAAATGTCTTTACAAGGGAGAATCAAAGAAAAACACAAGGTAAGACCTGGCCGGACACTTCCGGTCATGATAAAAGTTCTTGAAATTAAATGGCTCATATTTTGGCCGTGATGAGGATATGGATTTTCGTAAAAATATTTGTGACAGATGCAGAATCTCCTGTCATCAAAGGGAAAAAGGCAGAGAAGAGAGTTATACCAGCCATCCACAAATCTCGGTATAACGCGGGACGAAGCGAGCATAGATTTTACATTGAGGCTTCCAAGAACTAAGAGGATTTGACTCAATCTGTGGTCAGAGAAAATTCCTTCAAATATGGAACATTTTACACCATGTCAGAAAACCAGTGACAAAACTCACATACCAGAACCTATTGTTCTTCAAAGAAGTCATCAGACTTCACGGCTTCCCAAGAAGTATAGTTTCAGACCGAGACACCTGGGCCTGTGAATACTCGAGTGACCTTGGCCATGTTGAAGCTGGGGAAAAATTGTCCTTTGTCCCCAACTCTTATCATCCCCAGATGGATGGGAAAACAGAGAATTTTGTCAACCGAAGCTTGGAAAATATGCTAAGGAGCCTATGACTGAACACCATAGTCATGGGATCACATTCACCACGTATGAATTTGCTTACAATGACTGGACCTCAACAGAAGCATGAAGGGTGACTCTATCCCAAATCATGCATGGAACAGCCAAGGAGCTTCAACCGAAGGATCATGAACGCAACGGAAACCGTAGCGCCAGTGCAGAGGATTCATGCAAGCAAATGAGGAACCTACAGCCGCGATGAAACGCTCTGCAAAAATCTCGAGTCAAGAGCATAAACACCGCAGCAGACTCAACACGTCGAACTCACCTCTTCAGCCGGCGACCTACCCCGCAACATCCGAGGAAAACAAAATGTCCCCATGTAACATATGTAAACAAACCGTTCCAGCCGTTTTAATCCATTTAAAACATCCAGAAAGAAATTAAAATGGTACGCATTACGAGACTCCAAATCACGACGGGATCCAAATTTCACTCCATATTCAACATCTTCGCACTCTGAAAATCTCACGCAGATAAAGAAAAGGAGAAGATAGTGAATCGTGATAGAGGTTTAGAAGTGGACCAAACAAACGCCCCAGAGCCGAAAGTCACAGACGGAAAACATACCTGACAAGAAGAACTCAACAAGAGGACCCGTGAGAAAAGAGCATTCCTCAATACCTCTATCAAACGGACAAGACATCCAACTGAAGATGCCATTGGGAGAACGAGAATAGATCCGTGAGCACGGATTAAGACCGCAAGAACCCAATGAACAAGAGTCCATGAAAAATTTCAAGAGAGGGAGTATATGATGCAGAAGCATCTCCAACACCGCGAGCTGGAGGAGGATTATAACCGATGAGCACAACGCATTTTTGCATACGTCTGAAAATTGTTTTGAAATATTTTGAAAGAATAAGGAAGGAATATTAATGGAATAGTTATGAAGGCGTACGCACATTTATGAATAAGTGATTGTAATAGATCTTGAGCACCTACTTCCTCATCTCTGTTGATGTGCTGCATTTATGCCTCGCTTAATGAAAGTAGATTTAACTCCATTAGACAGTTTTAGGAACATGAGAGAAATCTATAAATGAATTTCATCTTGTATCATCATCATTGTATCAATCAGAATTAGATCAATTAAGCACATTAGCGTAGAGAAGAGGAGAGTTGTAGCATAAGAGTTATAGAGAAGAACTCATGTAAAGAAGCTTGAATTAATATAGCGAAGGTTTTGATTCAGACACATGGTGTTATGATGTTTTATGTTTATACATGTTGAATGGTTTGCTTATAGTTTCTTACTCTCTGTTATACATTTGTGCCATTATGGGTGTGTGAATGTGTATGATTTCATGCTGAATTTTTGAAAACTCCATTGCAGAAAGAGAATGAGTTTCAATTGTTTCTTCCAGTGATAAGTTCCTACAAGGAGGTAGTGGAAACGCTCAAGGGAGTGTGCATTGATGAGGTTCGTGAGTCCATCTCTGAAAGCCTTGTGGATGGATACGCTTGTTCTGATTTCACCGTGGCGCAAGATAGGAACAAAATCCATAAGGTGTGTGTAGGTTGGTTGAGACCTTAGAACTTATAAAATAAGGTTGAGAGATTGAAGGAATACTGTTGCAGAGTTGCACAAAGTCAAAAGAAATCAAATACTTAGAAATATTTGAAAGATCGCCACAAGGAGTGCGAGCAGGAGTCTCCTTGAAGACCTGAATTTGAGAAGAAATCTCATAAGATTTAGGGCCTTTGAATCATTCAAGTGAAAACATGAAGCTCAAGTCATTGTGCAGAAGTCATGCCCCAGAGAAGGATCGCGAGCTTTTGGTTTCTAGGCTCTGAGGAGGAATGAGCGGGTCGAATTCCTCGGAGGAGAACCCTAACGCGACGATTTTAATCCATTGAAAATTTACCTAAAAAAACGGTGAAAACCTTGGTGAATCTTGTTAATCCTTCATATGTTAACTTTCAAATTTCTAGGTATTTTATATAGTTTTTATAATTTTTTTTTTTTTTTTTTTTTTTTTTTTTTTTTTTTTAAATAAATTTAATAATAATTTTCAAAATAGCCAATCTACTTTTGAAAACCGGAGTAATTAGCCCATGAGCTTGAAGTTTAGCCCCTAAAATCATGCCTTCTCCCAAAATAGAAAGGACCGAGGATCCAAGAAATTTACTGAGGAACTTGGCATTGGACGACTCACCTTTGAAAGGCGTGATTTAACATGACCTGCTGATTTCGAACATTGGACCGCCGAAATTACCGCATCTCGGGTCATAAGTCCGAAGTGTGGACTAAACCTTTGGTTGATCAAATCCTCAAAACGCGGAAAGAGTTTTCGTGTATAAAGGAGAAGAGTGATGAGGTCAAAATTTCAGAACTTCAGAATTCAAAGCTCGGCTAAGTCCCCGAGGACGAAAGTGATCGACAATGCGGGAGCAGGGAGAGCCCGAATCAATAAAGTCTATAGATTATTTTGCACAATTCTTTGGGGAAATCTAATAATTGCGATCCCCGCGACGCGAGCAGAGCGCCATTTAAGCCCAACACCCACCACCTCGATGCATACTTTGTCATTTACTCGAGATCCCGATCCTCGGCGAGATATGTTTTAGAATCAAGAGCTCAACTCCCGGTTTGTGAAATCCTGGGAAGAAAACCATTTCGTCATTTCAATTTGGGGTCCCGAAGGTATAGGAGGTAAAGAGTTTGATATCAAGCATCATGAACTCCCGGTACGCGAAATTGTGCCAGCCGTTGGATCAGGGGGAGGATCACAACTGTTGATATCCTTGGAAGTGATATAGAAACATTTCGGTATTTCGAGGTTTGGCAGACTAGAAACACTGATGACAAGGAATGAGGACTGAAGCAGCGGGAAAAATATCAAGTCATGAAGCACTATAGATCCTTAGGAGTGGACTTTCCGGATTTCAAGATTGATTTCGACCGGAGTCATGGATAGGAGTCTCCACATCATCGTAATCCTTGAAATCACGATGAGTGGAAGCCAAAGTCAGTGACAAGAAGGGTCTAGTGTTTGGTATTTAAGGTTTCAGAGGTCGGTAAGGGAGCTCGACATCAGGATTCACCAACTTGCAAAAATCCATTATCCCGGAAGGAAAGGGAAAGTCCCAATGTCAGTAGGGGTTTGACTGTGGAGTTCATGTTGGTGAATGATCACGTGAGCATAACTCAGAAGGACCTGTGAGATACACTCAGTTGGGTGTGTAAAGAGTTTCCCGAAGAGGAAATTGAAGAGCCAATCAGACTCTAAGGGGCCAAAATTGAAAGATCCTGTGTGGACTCTGACCTGAGGGTTGGGGAACTGTGTAAGATATCTTGGAAGAATAAATTTTAAATTTACTCCTCTTGTAATGTTGTTGCATGGTCTCCAATTTATGGGCAAGCTTCAAGCTCAATTAGAACTATCTTCATGTGTGAATGGTCTAGATTTCAATTGTAGTTTTGTATATTTTAATGGACATAGAACCATTAAAGGAGTACCCCTTAATGGTGATGGAGCACAAGGATGTTAGGTATACCACCTTTAGAATACATTTGGTTGGACTTCATTAATTTATTACATTGAAGACGGTCAAGTTTGTCTTTTTTACATGCTTGTGTAGATATCGAAGGATTATCCAAACAATGTGCAAAATACTAACTAAACAGTCACACAAATGAGTAAAAACCCATTTTCCATAGTTTTGGTAGTTTTGTTAAGATGGTGTACAATTATCATGTCATTTCACTTTGTTAAGTTTTACCCTCATGTATGTTGTTAAGAGTCATGATATAGATAAAATACATCATCATTTTCCATATTGAATTCTTGTATGCCACCACACCAGAGAGAAAGAGAGACATTGTGGGAATAACAATTTCCCTTTAAGGAGTGACAATAACTCACTTAATAAACCGGAACATATTTGAATATAATATTCTTTTATACAAAATGAGGCGGGCATGATTGTGAAATTATCGAAACATGTTTACAATAGCAAACAATTTGCAAAATGCTCTCGGAAAGCATGAGAAGTTTTCAAAAATATCCTTAATGATGTTGCCACTGTAAAATTTCTGATATATAAATTTGCATCACTCTAAGGGGCATAGATAGAAGTAAATCACTATTTTGAGGAGAATATTGCTTGGAACCTGAGATGAATACTTTTACAAGTGGTCATACTTAATGAAATTGATGGCTAGTCAAACCTAGAGGTTTCTCGATGGAACTAGAAATTGCAATTGTCACAAGGTAAGAACCATCTTGATGTCGATATGTACTGATGTTGAACATCAAGGAGACCAATGAAAGCATAGAGGAATGATCAATCTCCCTATTCCATCTGGAATTCATCATTATGATCGGTAATTAGAACTCTGGTGCCACACCTTTTATCAAAAAGTGTGAGTTTATGTCAAGAAAAATGAATACAAAACATTTAAAGGATACATTGTCTCTTGAAATAAAGTGAAGATGGACGAGAGACTCGGGTTCGGCATTGATAATGATGGGAAAGGTCAAAAAGTGTGAGTGAGGTTGAGAATCAACACTTTCCTTTGGCAAAGAATGATTGACATCTTACAGTGGGAGTGGTTAAAACCAATTTGACTTGTAATAATATGAAGTTAAACGAAAAATCAAGTATATTAAGTCTTCATAATATTGGTATTGATAATTATTTAATGCAATTAGGTATTTTAGGGTGGAAACTCTAGGGATCAAAATGAGCGACACTGGGATACATGAAATGTTGCAAACAAGAAGGCTTATGTATGTATGGGTGACTCAATATGAATTCCCTAATTGAGACTAGGACTATTGCAGAGTGAAAGGATGCCAGCCATACAAGTGAGATGAATGAGTATAATTTTCCATAAAAAATTGTTTGCACAAATTACCAATGAATCAAAGAATGTAAAAACAATTGGGTTAAATGTTCAAACACATAGATGAGTGCCCCAATGACATAATCAAATGGCTTGGCCTTTGAAAGCTTTAGTAGTAAGAATAAATGGGCAGAGGGAGACCCTTGGTTGGGTCTCTATGGAAATAGGTGGAAATTGGTTGATGATGAGTTGGAATGAAAATGGTATATTGATCTTGGGGGAGATGAGAGGTCAATAAAAATGAGAGAGTATATTCAACATAACACATAACAAACAATAAAAAATAAAAAATGCAAAACCATTACGATTGTAAGTGATGATCAACTTGATGATGAGAAAAAAATATTAAGTTCATTCTTTGAGATGTATAATATCCAAACTCATGTCATACATGTTTTAACAACATCAATATTGATAATGCAAAATATGTTGTAACAACATTAGTATTGATAATGGAAAAGGGATCTAAAACCAAGATAACCCATAGATGTGGAAAATTGGTGTGTAGGTAGAAAGAAAAGATCATAAAGGTATGTATAAGCGGAGATAATACTAAGCCATGCAATTAACTTAAAGGAAGTACCTAACATGCCAATTTGAAAAAGTATATACCTAAAATGGACATGGTGAATTAACTTACCATATGTTTTCAAGAGACATAACGAACCTCATGGAATGTTCTACATACATCAAATCGAATCTCTGAAGTGATCGTATTGATAAAAAGAAATATGATTCAGCATACAAAATTAACAAATAGAGATAGGGTGTTATCATACTTGTTAAGTGAGTGACTTTTGAGAGGCATAAACTAGATGGGTTGACATTTTGGAAACATAAATAAAACATGTGTGTGATAGGTTTCTAGTTGTTCATGTACTGTGGATGTTGATAATGTGGAGACGGAGTGAGAATCTGGCCATTGAGAAATTATAGCCGTGTTTGCAAATGTGCAACAAGTATCAATACAAACAATAAAAGAAGATGAATCGGAAGTATGGTACAAATGATTATGAAAATATAGAAAATGTGCACAGAATTATGTGTGTCATGGTCTCGAGGAGGGGGAATAATTTATTTCCAAGGAATTTCTAGATAATTGGTTGGGGCTCCTATGACTAGTGTACTAGAAAGGAAATAGGCAAATATGATAGGTCTTACTCTTTTGGAGAGGAGTTGGGTGACCCTTGAGGGTTGGCTGCGATGATAGGGGTTCTAATTACAAGGAGATATTCCCAAAGGGGTTCTCATTACAAGGAGATATTCCCAACGAAGGATAATACCATCCATGTGATGAGTTTCATACTCACTAATAAATGGGAAAAGGTAAGTGAAGTGATCAAATCACCCACATAGTTTTCATAAAAAACTACTTCGTGATTTTACTGAGGTGGACATATGGTAAATAATAGAACCTTTCTCAGTTACCAATGTAGATTGTGATGTAGGTTCGGTGATCATTTGACAAACTACATCCAACATGTCTGTAAAGTTTGGTAGATGAGGACAATGCTGAGTGTAGTTTCCATATGGTGAACATATGGAACACGGGTGATTTGCACACAATGTCTTCTTGCGAGTTGTGTTATATTCCATTGTAGATGATGAAAAAGTATCAAGAGTGGAAGGATTGTAGAAGCGGTGCTCCCGATCATGGTTTGGTATGTTTCCTTAGTTCACAAAGTGTGGTCCATAGGTTTCTAGGATGACATGGGAATCCCAGAGTGGGCAAGGAGAAGGTATTTGATCTATGGATTGCGTATTTCCCCCTACATTATTTCTCTTTCTCTCAATGGTTTTATTTTTTATCCCATTGGTGTGACAAGGTTCTTTCAATGTTGGGTTGAAATGAGTTTGTGTTGGTTGTACAACCATGAGAGGTGAGGGTGTTGGTACTACTTGTTGGGATTTGGTGACTTAATAAAAGGTTTTTTTATTAAGATATAAAAATATTTTTTTTTATATTTTTTTTTAAAAACCCTTTTACACCATTAATTTTTGGGTTGAACCTTTTGAGTATAAGGTTAATACTATTATTCCTTCCCATTTAAAAGGCCTTGGGTTTTATAAGAATTGGATATTAGGATATTTTTTGCACAAATGGCTAAGATGCAAAGTTCAAAGTTTGAAGTTGAAAATTATAGTGGTAAAAGCAACTTTGAGCTTTGGAAGCTTAAGATACAGGATTTACTCGTGCAACAAGGGTTGAAAAAATCATTGGTAGGCAAGTCAAAGAAACCAACAACCATGACGGAATGGGAATGGGAAGATCTGGATGTGAAATCTCTTAGTACCATTTGTTTATGTCTGGCGGATGAGGTTATGTTTAATATCGTAGCAAAGGATACAACATCAGGCTTATGGAGCAAGTCAGAAAGTCTGTATATGAAGAATTCCTTGATAAGAAGAATCTAATTGAAGAGACAGTTGTACAGTTTGCGGATGAGCGAAGGTACAAAGTTGTTGACCATTTAAATACTTTCAATACCCTTATAGTTCAATTGACTAGTATGGAAGTTAAATTTGAACATGAGGATAAGGCTATTACACTATTGTGTTCATTGCCCGAGTCTTGGGATAATCTAGTCACCTCTATTAGCTTTAGCTCAATAGAAGTTTTAGATTATGACTCTGTTGTGGGAGCTTTGTTGGTTGAGGAGATGAGGAAAAAATCTAGTAAAGAAACCTCAACTTCAGAGGCGATGTTGATCAGAGGTCGAACCAAAGAGAAGAAGAAGAGAATTTATTTCCTATCTAAGTCAAGACACAAAAATGGTAAAGCAAAATGTTGGTACTGTGGAAAAATAGGACATATCAAGAAACATTGATGGAAGAGAAAGGAATCTATGGAAAACTCTACAATGGAATCAAATTTGGCTGTAACAAATTCAGGTATGATTGATCAAGTTTTATCTATTTCTAGTAACTTAAAATATAAAGAAGAATGTAATCTAGATTAAGGTGCCTCCCACCACATGTTCTCACATAGAAATTGTTTCATTTCTTACCAATCTGTTGATGAGGGTGTATTGTTTATGGGAAATGGCATTCCCCACAAAACTGTTGGGGTTGGAAGTATTAGAATTAGGATGTTCGATGGTATTGTTAGGGAATTAATGAATGTAATATATGTACCTAATCTTAAGTAAAATTTCATTTCATTGGGAGTGTTGGATTCTTGTGGATATAAGTATAAGGTCAAGGTGGAGCTCTCACATCGTCGAAAGGTAATTTAGTAGTGATGAAGGAAACAAAGTTTGATAAACTTTATAAGTTGCAAGGTAGTACTAAAGTAGCATCTGAAGTGACATATGTATCTTATGTTTATGGCTGAAGCATCAACATCATAGGAGCAAGAAAGAATTGCAGGTACTGGTAAGCGGTAAATCATTTCCAGACTTAAAATCATTGTTTATGAATTCCTCCTTGTTTTATATCTCTGCAAGTTATGATGATGGTATAAAGGCATGTTGTGTGTGGGATCATACTTTTCACAAGGTCATCATTGATATAGATATAGTATGTATGGAACAACCAAAAGGGTCGATTTAAGATCGCAATGGTAAATTTGTTTGCAGGGTAGATAATTCATTGTATGGCCTAATGGTACGGAGGAAAATATCCAAGATGTTTGAATCCTTCATAGTGAGTCAATATTTTTTAAAGGGTAGGAATTACTATATGATTTATAGTACATTCACAATCTTGATGTTCTTTGCTAATAATATGCTCAATGCAAGACAAATCATGGATAAAATCAGTAAGGAAATGACTCAGGTGGATAGGACAATTCAGATGAGGGATCAAGGAGCAACAAAACAAATTATGGGCATGGAAGTACATAGAGATGGTAATGGTAAGTTGTGGTTGGAGTTCACTATGAATATTTTAAAACCAGTTTGTATCCCTCTTGCTTTCCATTATAATTTTTCTTCGAGAATAGGGCCTATCTATAAAGAAGAAAAGGTTATGTCTCGTGTAAGTTTGGTACGAGGTCTATTGTATGTGATGAAATGGTTAAGAACAAATGTTTCACATGTTAATGATGTTGTCAGATACGTGACAGATTCAGGTGTTGTAGTGAAGTGGGTGCTTCATCGTTTGAGAAGCACAAATGTCACCTATAATGGTTACACTGAAATAGTCTGTAATGCATATTGTAATACAGGTGTCTTGGATAGAAGGAGATCTATCACTAAATTTGTCTGAAAACACAATTGTGGAAGACATGTTGGAGGTGGAGTGCCCCTAAGGAAATCTAATCTTGTGCAAGTCACATAGGTGAGATCATGAAACAAGTTTTATTAGAGAAGATGTAGTGGTGCTTGGCTTCTCTTGGCTTGCAAAAAGGGTGATGAACAAAAGGAAGGAGTAAGGTATCAGTTTAATTGTTGTCAAGGTGGAGATTGTAGTGATTTGGTGACAACCAATTATCAAGAACAAATTTGGATCCTATTATTCTACGTTGGTTACAACCAAATAGACCAAGTTAGAATATGGATAGGAATTGCATTTATTATTCAGTTTCTTGTAAATGTATATAAATACATGTAAGCCCATAGAGGCAAAAATGACTCTAATAGACTGAGTGTATGAGAGACTTGCAAATCTAATGTAAACTCCATAATCTAAATAATAGGACAACCGATGCCTATGCTTGGTGGACGTAGCCCAACATTTGGGTCAACCACGTGAAATCCCTATGTCTATTAGTTGTATGTGATTTTTAATTATCATTGTGAATTTTGTTTTCCACATTGACAATTCTAACACTACTACCATAGATGGAGGTTGAAGGTACCACACAAGTATCCCTATCACAAGGTTCGAGAGTGAGCATAGAAAATAATTGATACACTCTCTTAGTGGTGGGTAGAAAAATGGGATCTTGCCGAGTTGGTGAGAAATGGTATGCATTTGAGGTGGTTGGTCATTCGTAAATGAAGTCTCAAAAATAAACAAGGGAGAATTTGTTCCACCAAAAACAAAATGATGGTGCACACTTAAGTAGAATTTCATGGTGAAACAAAAGGTTGTTCACCTTGATAAGTGCAAAGGAGAAAATAGTCTTTAAAGATCCCAGGACCCTTCAATGAAGGATGGGAACTCCTTATGTTACCTAATAAATGAAAGGATGTTATCGAATTTCATGGTTTGGTGTGGTTGACAGTGTGTTAGTTGGTCTATTTTGATGACCTTCGCATTGTGAGGGAAGATCATTGTTTCAATAATAAATGAAATAAAGAAATGTATGTGTAATTATGTCCTAGGATGATATTGTAGTCCAACAGGGTGTCTATGACCGTCATATTGATCAAGAAATTTTTTATGACTAGCTCTATTGGGATGTTTTACAGAAGGCCCTTGGGTTGAGATGAATGAGCATTATAATCCCTAAGGGTGATAGCAAAGGGGGTTATCATCAAGGAGCCTTGCTTATGTTATACATTATTGGAAATTAGGCAAGTAAAAACTCCCTCATATATAATCCATTGATGAATGATGATGTTTCTAACTATTACCAATATTTTAAATGCTACCAAGGATGAGAGCCTAGGTTATAGTTATCCAAATCAAATATAATGAGGTTATGTTTAGAAGGGACTACCCCAAATGTTGATAGCAAGGATTTATGTTAATGGATGAAGGGGACTAACCCAAATAATAAACAATGTTGTAGATATAAGTGGCCCTCCCTAGCATGAGGGTTATGGGTAGTACGCCTTAGATGATATTTTCATACATTGTGAGTAGGGTCACCACTAGGATGCACAATGATTAAACACATGCTAGCCCGATAGGGTGGCATTTGACATGGTTAGAGTGAAGTTGGGAGGAATATCGCACTGATGATTGCGAGTTTGTATATGAATGTAAGTGCAATCTATGAAAATTCTATGAATATAGATATTTCAAGGTTGATCTTAACCTAAGGTTCTGTATTGTTCTATGGGTTGCGATTTTCCTACTAGTTTTGATTAACTCTTTGTTAAGGGAAAGGGCTTGTTTAGTAGCATTGGTTGTGTTTTTGAGAGAAATTCCATTAGGGAGATGTTATGGCTTAGGGGGAAAGGGGACCTTGGTTAGAGATAGATTCATTCATCCATTTGAAATCCACAATTTCGCAAAATGGTAATTATAGTGGGCATACTGCCCACTTAAGCCACATGAAAAGTTTGTATGAATATTGTTGTTTATCCCCTATTTCTTCTAGTTGTTATTGTTATTAGAAACATTTTGATTATGGTTTATACCATTAGTGTTTCCCATGGAATTGGTGTTTTGGTTCTAGTGGTTTCCCCTATTCCTAGTTCCCTTTTTATTTGTTCTTCCTTCTCTTTACCTGATTTTTCTAGAGTGGTGGGATAAAACATGTTCAATTTCTCAAATGCTTGAATTTACTCAATTGGTGAAGTTTGAAAAAAGTCAACAATAGCATGTTGTTGAACTTGTGGGGGTGTAGGACTAGCTTATGTTGGAATAGGGAATGGGTAGTATGTGTTATTCTAGGGTGGGTTCCCATATTGTGAATATGACTTAGATATCCCGCACTATAGTTTTTACTACTATAATTGGGCATGTGTACATGTGGGGTAACATGCATGCCTCGAGGGGGCATGGAAATCACCAGTAGTACAAGGTTGTTTCCCCTATCACTTTGGGAGGATGGTTTGGGGGCATAATTCTAGATGCATATGGTTTTATAGTAGTATGTTTTAAAGGAAAGGGCTCCCCCATAATTATTTTAATAACAAATAGTATCAAATGAGGGTGGAGTTCTAGATGGTGGATTGAAATCAGCCATTATCCCAAGTAATGCATCGATTTAATGATATGTCCCAGGTTTTGTTGGCTGAAACGGTTGAATATTAGGGGAATCTTAGAGGACTCTATATAATTACCTCAACTCAGCATATTTAAATCAATCCATGAGGAATTTATCATTAAAAGCAATCTTCCACAATTTTCTTCATTGATGCCACTCATGGATTTGATCCATGATATGTGTATAGGTTTGTTTACATAAATTAGTGAGTATTTCCAGGGCTATGTCATGGTGAACTGGAAATTGGAAGAGGGTTAGGACTGGATTCACTAAAGACATGAAAGTAGCGTGTGACCTAATTTCTTATTCCATATATTACTTGTTGGATGATCTTGTTAAGATACATTAGATAAAGTAAAAATAGAGAAAGTCTCATCTGATGGTGTTGGATGAACACCACAAATGAAAAGACATGATATGTATTCATGAGTGTTGACTCAGTTTCGCTTCAAAATGTGAAATGTCGAAGGGAATTTTGGTTGACATTGGGGACCATGTTGCATCATGAAAGATGGGATCATTAGTAAGTCCTATTAAATCTATAATATATAGAGAGATAACATATATGGTAAATTCACCACATTTTTGTTGAGAAGATTTTATTGTGGATTACTTTCAATATTTCCTAACCGTTGAGAACTAGTTCTTGATCAGAAAGGGCCTCCAAGTGAGTTTATTGGGCATATGAAACTAATAATGTTGATTCAACTAGGGCGGAGACAAGTAATGTTTTTTTCTAATGTTAATGTGTGTGGCAATGTCAAATTAGTGTAGTCATAAGACTAGGCACACCTCCCAACATTGATGGGATGCCAAGCAAGTGTTTAGAATGTCGAGGTGACGAAGGGTCCCATATGTTTCTAGATTTGGAAAGAGTATGTGATTTTAAGTGGAATCTCACAATCAATGTTTCTTATGAAATAAATGGTCGAATCAAAGAAAAATAATTAAATTAAACTAAATAAATTAAGAAAATAAATGAAACAATTTTCATAGTTGAGTCTAAAGTAATAAGTGTTTTGATATGATGAAGTATTTCACACAAGGGTGTGAAAAAATAAAAAACATGTTCCTGAAGTATGTACTCTAAGAATTTTTAATAGGCCTTCCAATAATTCCAACAATATAACGACTTATGTCCTTACTCTAAAATTTTTAACTAGGCCTTCCAATAATTCCAACAATCGGGAATGAACCCACTAAAAGAGAACTATTGGAAGTGAGAATGAAAGTTAGAATGAATCAGTTATCGTGAGTGGTATTGGGGGCATTTCATGAACTAATGAATGGAATTTATCAATAGTTGTTCAAAATATGATGCGTAATTTCATACCACAACTTCCATCTCAGTAGATATCCCAATATACCATGTTTTGTTCACTAAGTGTCTATTAACTCTTTAAAAACACATGCAATAGGTTTCTTTACCTTTATGATGATATATAATGGTTGGAGGATCTTTAGTAATGAGACAGATATGAGTTTCAATCACACATATGGTCCCAAAATCAACATCATCCACTCTTAAGATTTCACCTATTACCAAATGGGTTCTAATCATGTTTGGTAGAAAGGATTTTGACATCACTCTAAGAGTCAAATTTTATGTTTCATATGAAAAGAGATAATGGGGGTTATTTTTATACCTTCCCCTCAAATCCTAACTAGCACTATAAAGTGTTTTGTGACCTTATGAGGGATAATTTTAGTTTGTTGGTTAGAGTTTTATTTTAAAAGTTTGGAATTGGGGTCATGACCTAGTTCATCTTGATTAAGGGTGTGATGAAAGAATTTTTTAGAACTCCACAATTTGTATGATCCTCTTAGATTTCTTTTGGTCATGGTGAGAGGAGCATACTCAAAAGAGGGTAATTTTCAAATCATTAGTGTATGAGTGAAATGTGTGCAAATGGAATGTGTGTAAAATCTTTATGAAAAAAATTGTAGCATGCAGATGTAATGAGGTTCATTACTCTTTCTTAATTAAGTTCTAAATGTGAATTATTTCAACCTAATGAAATTTGAAATTTCTTTGACAAAAAATGAAAATTTCCTTGAATTGTAAAAATATGTAAACACTTAAGGTCCGTACTTCATTTAAACTCCTTAGATGTTCGAATAGAAAAAAAATGAAAACTAGTCCCATAATGTAAATTATGTGGACACTTGGGGTGCTTAATTCCTTCCACTCCATAGATGTTGGATTGAAAAACACACAAAAATGTATCTAAGCCATTTTGAGCTACCAAGATCACTCAAGAGTATATGGTAGAGAGCATATTAAATAAAAAAGAGGTCTTCAATTGACACAACAGACAAGCTATTAATGATTTTGAATTATAATATAAAAATCCATGTTCATAATATTGCAATTGGTCATCTACATTGCACATAAAACAAGAGGGTGTGTGAAATAAGTTCATGACCGGAAAAGTGGCAAGTGTATGAGTAAGAATGTGCATCCGCATGAACATGTTCATTTTCTTAGGAGCACGCATGCCTTCCTATACCTATAGGTTTGGATGTGGTTAAACCTCCACGTGGATTGTGATGTGGGTTTACTACTAAAAATGCATGTGTGTTCTTAATAATGCATGCATGGTCATGAGAACACATTTACAGTCCTAAGAACACATGTATGTTCTTAATCATAAAATTATTTAAAGGGTATGAGTGTGATTTTTTCCCATTGTGCACAAATGACGCTTGTGTTTCTGTCATTGAGAAAATACAGTGGAGCTAGAGAGGAGGAAGAAAGTGAGGATATTTCCACCATGTCTAGGTATGTTACATTTTTCTTAATTTAAATCCAATTTAGTCATTCTAATTTAGTATTTTTTCCCAATATTCTAAATTAAAAAAAAAATTGTGATTTTTTATTTTAAATAAAAAAGGAACCTAAATTGCAACATATATAATACAATGGAACTCGAGGACAATTTAAACCTCCTAAAAGAAAACCAAGAAGATCAAAACCCCAACCCACCACCACCACACAATGTAAAGGCTGAAATTGATGAGGGGTTGGTTATGTTAAGAACCCTTGAGGAAGAATTAAGGGAGACTAGAGAGCCTAGGAGACTCTACTTGGCCACTTATTTGGACATCACTGTGGAGTCAATTGAAATTTCCAAAGTGGTATTGACCTCTATTTCTGATTATAGGGAAATAATGCATGAGAACTATAGCACTAGTTTAGACAATGACCAAGTCTAAGAACTCAACATTTCAAAACAACAAATATTTTCTATTTTTAGAGATCTTAGAAATAAAAAATAACTAACATTGACGAGGAACCACATCTCTGTTGACTAGTGCATCCATCTCTAGATTAGTCAAAACCAGATGGATAGGTGGTATATGATTTTTGATAAACCTCCCTGCAATAACAAGGAGGTACCCTTATATTTTCTGAGGAAATTATGGGTAAGCATGTCAACTAATTTGACATTGGTGACTTTCAGGGGGTGGGTCAAGGGTGTGCAAAGAACTGTGATCATTCCAGGCGCATCCCCGTGTTAGGTCCTCATACCCCTAGGAGAAGGCTTGACCCCCTACCCAACATCCTCATGTTGTAGAGAACTTGGAAAAAGTACAACTAGCCATCTCATCACTGGATCGTAGCCTAGTACAACACAATATATTTGTTGCACTATCTTGGCAAGGAGGTGTTTGCTAGTGACATGATAGAGGGGTTGGAGAGTGAGCATGCACATGAGAGTATAGTAAGGAGAGGGTTCATGGAAATAGAAGTTGTCCATGTGAAGCTAACAGATTCTCAAGTTGTACGCAGACATGATATGGGTCTATATATCCCAGTGGACAACATAGGTTCATGGAGGAGGTTAGTATCTTAACCCTCTCTATGTTCTTCATTGTTATATATTTATTCTGTATTTCGTGTATTTATATATATATTTGATTGTATTTTTTTACAGTTGTTGTTTCCCAACAACATACCCTTTATGCCTATGGATGAATTAGTGTCTAGCCCAACCATTGATGCAACAATTGGGGAAACATGTTCATTGGGTGCACCGTACACACATATATGTATCACATTTGATAGATTCATCAGAGTTATTTTTCTATTTTATGACATCCTAATTTTTTTTATATGTTCTCCTATTTCTACAAGATTTGGCATCAGGCGATGTCAGAGAATGTCCATCTAGGATGGAAAATTCACCAGCATCACAGGTATGATGTGTAAAGTTAAATAACATATAATTATCAAATTGTTTGTGTTTATGCTTTTGAATTTTACTATTTTAACACAGGGGTGCGCCACCCAGGCACGTCCTTGCACAGGACCTTCCTCTTCTCGTCCCGAAGAACTCGAAGGTTCTTCTATTTCCCTATCGGGAAATCTGCACCCACATAAATCTTCCCCCGAGGTCTCCCCTTTATCACCGGGAGATCAGCTAAATCTCACTATCTCGCGAGTTCGGGACTTAAACCCTCCAACTCTTCCTTTCAAATCTGTCGATACCCGATCTGGCGATACAGGTATAGCTCCTTCCACATGCAACTGTGGGCTAGACTTAATGTTAGTGCCTCTCGCAACCTCACAACCTCGCGACCTCACCGGTTGAACTGTCGAGGTTTCACACTCCTATTCCGCGAGTCCCAGAGATGTGCGGTCCCACCTTATGCTCTGCCATGCATCCACATGAACCTCGGTTCCTCGGCACTTCGTGACTCGGCGTCCACACGAGTCTTGCTCCTCGGCACTTCGTGATGCGTGAATCCTTTGTGCTACCTATATTCCACTCATGCTCGTCTATGGCCCACACTATCGCCAATTGTCAGGGTATTGCCTTCTCGCAACCTCGTGATCCCCATGACCAAATTCTTGGACCTTGATCCAGATTATTTTCAGTACGAAATGAGAGCGGAGATATAATGAGGAAATGCACAGAGATATTGTGTATATCCAGTAATATAACGGAAATATATCAGAGATGCAACCATAAACACA
>SNQJ01S0071852.1:19173-35338 GCA_010110895.2 Picea sitchensis | reverse complement strand
ATGTCAACCCTAGTCATGGGTTTTGGACCGCAAGATTGATGAAGGTATTTGGACATGAAGGAAAATGCACATGCAGATACAACACCCATGGATGTATATTTTACATCATGTTATTTCCGATGGTATGTGGCACGTCACGTGGATCCTCATGGTTGAAGATAAATGAATTTTTGAAGATGACAAAGTGAATTGAAGAAGGAAGTACATGTAGGCCCTGAATATAATTAAAGAAAAGAATTAAAAAAGAAGAAAGTGTCAGGTCGGCCTAATGTTAAAATGAAGTGACATAAATGGTATAAATAAATATCACTATACATTCATTTGATACACAATTCGAATTTCAGAGGAAATCAGAAGTAAAGGAGGCTAGATTTCAAGGGAGGATGAAGTCTTTTGGTGATGTGTTCTAAGGTATGTTATTTTTAGGTCATCTTACCATTTTTTCTATAACTTTTTTTTATATACTGAGTCAGATGGTGAAATTTCTATGGTAATGAGAAGATATATCAAGGTACCTGTGGTAAAAATTTCGTCTCTTGATTCACTATAATTATGGAGATACACTCTGTGGAAGATAGGGTTTGTGACCAGTTCTGAAGCCAGTCAATAAACATGTGTTCTAGGTAAAACAATCATAATTGCTTCATAAAGAATCCAAATGGCATGGGACAAATTGCATTGGAAATACTACAGATTGTAGTTTCTTGTGTGCAAGTTTCATAATCGGATGTTAAATAGTGAGAGCGGGGCATTCTGTACAAGTTCGGTCTCCTGAATAAACCAGAATTGAACAAGGTCTACCATTCTCTCTATAACTTATTTTCAGGGAGGATTCAAAAAGTGAAACTTGGAGAAGTTTCAGAGAATAAATTGAATAATTGTAGAAATTGAAGAAGTCTCAAGAAGCATTATCAAGTTCTATGTGATGGTTGGTTGATGGTGATGATTTAATTTGAATTTTTATTATCTCTCGTATATTCTTGGCTGGAAGGAAGGGGCAAGGATGGAGAGTTCAACTCTCTATTGATATTGGAGGATTGTATCTTCCTCTTGGAGGTTTATCCCTCCCTTTACATTTGGAAGTTGTATCTACCTTTGGAAGTCATTACTTCCCTTGAACAATAACTATTGATTATTTCGGATATATTGTGCATGGTGTATTGTGGTGTATTGGTGTAACTCTTATACTATTGTTCATTGCTCATTGGATATAATTGAATGGTTTAAGTATAAGTTGAAAAATGTTTTAAATTGTACTCGATACTTATTCACCCCCCTCTCAATATCAGAAGGAACATATGACCATACATGGTTTATAAATGTAGCATGCATATGCTTTATTCTAACAAAAAACAATGGATATTACAATTTCACATGTAATTCTTGTACAATTTTGCATGCAACTATTTTATTTCATGTCAGAACTGAAGCACCAGCAAAATCTCACAGCAGAGCATATATCAACCTTGATAGACAAGGAAAATAATACAATTTTATGTCAACTCACTGGTGTAGGATATGAACACTGTAAAGTGCCCCCAAAAACAATAATAATCCAAAAAAAAAAAAAATATCTCCAACCACCGGCATTGGACCCCAACACTACAAGGCCGAATCAAACAAAAGAAAACAACAAGCACCAAACCAGCGATAAAGAACGAACAAGACAAACTACACCCTAGATCCAAACAAACACAACCAGCAACCCATGAACCAACGAACCAGCAAGAACCACCGAACCAGTAAAGAACATATGTATCTCCAACGATTACAAAACTATAGCCGAAGAACAGAATGAAACATAAACATATGACGACCATGCCACTACAAATAAGGAAACATTCTTACTTGCAATTTGCAAACACTGAACAACAAACAAGGAATAGAAAATGAAACTATGGCATGGAAACTTACTCCAAAACGATGAAATGCAGAAGCACAGGTCAAATTGCGAACAAAACAACAACCTGCAGCAACCCACGAAGTAGCAAAGAAGAAACACTCACCGAACCAGTAAAAAATGTATGTACCTTCAACGATGACGAAATTTCATTGCAAAGGTAGAATAAGGATGAAACATACAATGCCTATTCAACCGGCGGTGGGCAACAACATTGTGCAAAATCATTGCAACATTGTATGGAAAATTTCGAGGAAAAATGTACTCCAAGAAGCGTATTTACATAACCATTTAAGGCTGCCAGGTTGTGCAAGGACCTCGTGGTATGCAAACATTTAAGTTGTCCAGGCTGTTGGAATACCTTGTGTCATGTAAACTTTAAGTTGTCAGGCCTATTGAAGCATCTAAAAAAAGTGTCAATACATTTCAATACAAATACATGCGGCAAGGACGTTATAAACTTTGGAATTCTAAATCACTATAAGTCTTGGATATCAAAACAGTTCAATATGATTAGCAAAAATAAAAACTTTGGGATATATTCAGCTACCAAAAAATGCTAATACAAACATTCAAACTAATGCTAGTATTAATCCATCTTCAAGAAATACATAGGAAAAATATATTATTCAAAAAGACTGTATACGATAAAAAGTTTGGATATGTTGTCGTATTAAACATTGGGAATAGCAAAGCCCGCAATAAGACCTCAAATCTCTTATCCAATCAGATCAGTACAGATATGATACTTTTTATTATATAAAAATATATGTTTTTAATTCCCTAGTTCCAATAATAGGTATTATGCAAATTATTTCTGGTCAAAGGACAAACTAATATGTAGTCAACGAATTATCGATCGCTATAGTTCCTCTATGCCTACTGCAGGGACTAATAAGAAACATTTTATCGATAAAATATATAAGTGAATGTAGTTAAATATTTATTTGACAATTAGGCAATTAGGAAAAATCAATGAATTTGGGTATAGTTTCAGTTGGCATTGGTTATGAAGAAGTCGATGTACGAGTATTGACCTGGCATATTCAATAACGATCCTATAGCCTGAATGCGTTGTAGGTCATAGAAAGCGTGGAGGTAGCTGGAAACAAAGGATCTTATTCCTCAGTTTATCTTGAGGCTTCTATTCAACCAAACATCTGTAGGGACGAAAGTCTGCGTGAAAATGGTGGTTGCAAGTGGTTTGGTCAGGACTTTCAAGATCAAACTCTATCTCTATGGCACCAATTCGATAATACAAGCAATTTATACAGATCCTCCCTATTTAAAAGTAGGGGACAAAATGAATGGAATAGAAATAGGGGATGGATATAGTAGGAATGGCTTTTTTGGCTTAGTTCTTATTTCACGAGGACTGATATATAATGGGTTACAAACTATAGCAATTTTGAGGATGTGGAATGATTACGAATGTCCAGGAAGGTTGACACAACAATCAATGTGAGAGGTTTTGTATTAGGAGCATCTGCTATGCATTTGGCACAACATATTTCATCTTCAGCATTTGCAACATGTTTGACGAAATACCTGGACATATTTTTGGTTTGACAGGAATCTTGTTTGCAACATGTTTGAGGAAATAACTGAATAGGGTTTGGGCTTGTTAGATTGTTTCAAATCTTTATGAAGTCCCAGGCAGGGTAAACCATCACCCAATAGGTGAAATCTATTGATTCCATCTCCATTTTAAATAGAAAGGTGTAGCCTAAGGAGAGGATCCATGCATCTCTGCAATTGTTCTTCTTCTTTGGTAAGTAGTTAGCAGATTTTTTGTGTGGTTAAAAAAGACATTTTTTCCACAAATATTTTAAAGTCTGTTGGATTCTTGCTAGTACACATATTTGCTAGAAATTTTACAATAAGTTGCTTATTTTTGAACTAGTGTTCATTGAAAGCTAGGTGGGCTTTGGTTTTGTAGTCATGTATGCCAAGAATGGGAATGTTAACATTGGTTGCAAATTGTTTGAAAGAATGCCTCAACGAAATGTTGTTGCATGAATTGTAGTCATTGTTGGTTACATTATGTAAAATACCCTTATTAAACTATAAATAAAATTACATACTTTGGGATCCTTTTGGCACAATACCAAGGCGATCATGTATCTTTTATTTTCTCTCTCCATCAACATATTTGTAAATGTGTGCACCCTAATTTCTTACAGATTTGCCTTGAATTGATTAACTATCCAGATCACCTCAGATGCATGTTTCATATTAATAGCTTGATCATGATCTCCAATGTGTTTTATGATTTTCCAGTATGCAATGGTGTAATCCTTAACGATTCAATTGAATCCTTTTCTCTCTTACCAACCTTAACAAACATTGAAAATAATGATGATAAAGCACCCTCAAATTCTATAGCATTTGAGTTGTGGATTGGGGTGTTGATTTCAACATTGTGGTCTTCAATATGATCTATGTTTTCCTTGTCAACTATAGATTTTTCTCCTAGAGAAGATTCAAGTTCTCTTTGATCTTCAAAATGGTGAACATATTCCAATAAGCTTGTTTCCAGAGATTCATTATTATAAGATTCACATAAGCCTGGATATTCATCGACAAAGACTAGCAAATACTCTACCGCTCTTCTTATGACTTCATTGCATCCATATAAGTCTTCCATTGTTATTTTTGACACATGAGGACAAGAAAGTGACTTCGATACAATTGTTATGAATATAATTCGAAATCTTATCTTTTCTCTCAAATCAGGCGTGGGTTTTGTTGTTATTTGGGGCTTGGACAATAGTGTTATGAGCTCCAAAAGGTAGGTCACTTTGTAGCCTGCCTCAAAGGGTAGGATATTTCCACTTCATTGTCAATATATCCTAGCTTCAACTGGTTGTTGATTTCTTCCAAATTCAGTGGAGCCAAAACATCATCTATAATAGTTCTGAGAATTTCCTCAAACAATTTTGGTACATTTGCACTAGCATCTAAACAAAGATTTTTCCTGCTGCAGTTTCTTGCACTTGTGTAAAAATATCCTTCCAAACATCAAATAGACCCCTTTCAACCAGCACAACAACTACACCATTTGCATCATATCTCGTTGCATTACCCTTAGACAAGTTCCCAAACATGTTCTCCAACTTCACATAGGTTTCCAAAATTTCCATTAACAAAGGACCATATTTTGCATCTATGTTATAATCAACCTCAATCTTTAGTCCAAACTTCTCCCTTAACTTGGATTTCCAAAATCCCCTAGGCAAATTACACGCTGGTAAATACACTTTCAAAGTATGTCCCAATTGTGCCCATTCCAAGTATTCATAGATAACTATAGTCAAAAGTTTGCTTGATGGAGAGGCATGAAGTTCTGAGGTGACAACTAAGGAAGCTCATTGGGTTGTGTATGCATCCATACCAAAGGCTCTAAATATTTCAGATATTCATGCTCCAACAAAGACAAAGGCAAATGAACTTGTTGATGTGTTCCCCATTGTGGAGACATAGCTATACAACAAATTTCCTTCACCTGTGGATTGTATGGAGGGATTATACCATAAATATACCCTGAAATATGAGTCCTAAGGTCATCTATGCAGATGAATTTCTTTCAATATGTTCTCTGGCATGATGTATGTATAAGAAGTCTCCTTGATAACTTCAAAGTTAACATAGGTATGATAGATTTGTGGCAAATATTGTCCTCACACGACAATCTGTTTTAGAACCCAAAGCAACCTACTCATATGGATTGGTCATGGTGACAACCAACTCATCACCATGCACATTTGTAGTCCTCATGGTAACTTCAGTGAGCTATCTTGCTTCGTTTGCCTACTTTTCAATTCAGTAATATGTTTCTTTTGTTGATAAGGGGGAGTTATCTCAGCTCCAAGTATAATATCATGGATTTCTGATTGGGTCAATGATGATGTATTGACATTATTCTTCTTGGCATGGTCAGAGAAAGTGCCACTTCATGCAGGGACTACCCATTTGGAAGATAAATACTATGGCAAGGATTCTTCCTTGAGGCACGTCCAACATGTGCTTCAAACTGAGAAAAACTAATCTCATTACTATAGAAATTGTAGCATAAAATAGATCCTAGTTTATATCCATCTAGTATTCCTTTTCCTTTAGGCTTTTACATAGTAGGAAATCTTAGTTCCATCAGGCAAGCCATGTGGCTTAAAAATTATTTCATGCAAATTCATATCTCTTTTTTGCACCCTAGCTTGCACACTGGGCTTTCCCAACATTTTAGAAGGTAACACTTGCAAGTGCTTTTCTATCTGGAGCTTCCTCATCAATAATTTGTTCCATATTATATAACAACGTATTCACTCCTCTTCACTTGGGACTACAATTGTTGCACTTACTATTCAAGGATCAACATTGGTGACAACAGTGAAGGAGTTCTCTGGGATACCCTTATGCAAATCAATGGGTAACAGTCTCCACAAGTTGAGTATAGTCCATTTTTTTTTTCTTTTTGTACATGTTATACAATCTAGTACCCATGGAGCTTCAGATCCTACATCGAAGATGATTTTTCCATAAACAGGATAAACCCTTGGCCTAAAGGCGATCTCTTGTACATGGTTAGCAATGCTTACCCAAGGAAATGAAATTACGGGCCTATCTTTGATTGATTGGTTCCAGTAAGCATATGAATCATTTCCCCAGTCTTGAAAATTATGTAGGATGTAAAGAGTCTTCCCAAAGGTAAGATGTTTATGCTCTTATTAGTGTCATATAGATACTAACAAGAACAAGGTTATAATTTAAGGAAACCTCTTGCAAGAGATCTCCCTACAAATAGTAAACATTCAAATCACCAATCAATACACCTTGATTGTTATTCTCTTAGCCATAATGATGGCATTTAAGTCGATTTATCATTGAAACTTTTGTTGTATATATAGGTTCAAAATTATTAATGAAGATTTTGATAAAGGGAAAATATTCCACGTTTATCTTAGAAGGTGCCCTTCAGATGTTATATATATATACCCATCGGGTTCGATAAACCATACATAATTCCTTTTAGAAAAAATGCCAACTTGTTCATAGAGTTGGGAGATAACATATTTTTTAAAGGTTGTGAAGTGTTTGCAAGAAATTTTTTACATTCTCATAGTCTTCAGAATTTTTATAAATGCCTTTTTCATTTGTTGCGGAAGTGATACCAATAAACTTATTGCCACCCAACTGTGAGGAGACATGTGCATGCTAGAATCCTCGGCTCCTATGTTCAACATTTATCTTTAAAAGTATTCATGATTTTGGATTATTTTAAGTTAAAAAATTATTCTATTAAGTTCTAAAACTACTTTACTGCTTGCAGTTGCCTTAGATAGAGATGGTGGTCCTTTGAAAAAAAGGGAGATACATTATCTTCTTGTAGTAGGCAAGGAGTAGATAGTGTATAGACCAAGCATTACAGGTTTTTGTATTGTTGTGGATCAAGTTTTATGTAATATTTCTAGTATATTTAGTCACATTTAAGATAGCAACCATATATAATAGATCGGATATATTTGGGGTTCCAACACATAAGAATATTTATGCACTTTGTGAGCAACAGAGGCCTGAGATAAACCTGCCTTTATAATGGCCATTCAATTGTTTCTTCATACTCATTTGGAGCAACTGCCAGAACAATTCTATTTCGAGCACTAGGCAAGGAAGTAATCATAAAGCATTCTTGCCATCTTTTTGATAGTTTTGATATATTTTACAATAATGACGAGATTCAAGTTATATGATCTATTTTTGGTAACTTTAATTTCCTTTTAGCAGCCTATCAATCAATCAGGGTGAGTGAATTTATGAATAGGGGATGATGAGCCACCAAAAAATTCATACATCAAATTCAAAATTTGTTTTGTCTACCTTTGCATGCCTTGATGACCATTTTCAGCACAAAAAATAATATTTTCAAATGAAATAACATATTTGGATGGTGAATCCGAACTTTTATGTGAGATACACTTTTGGATGGTGAATCACATCAGGTTTATGTCATAAATATATATTTTTATGGATGTTATGATAGACCAAATTCTTGTGGCCTTCCAACATGCCCTTATATGCATTTGAGATGTGTTCTCCAGAAGTATTTTTCTAAATAAAGGATACAACATGATGTTTTAAAATGTTGAGTACACAGTAATAGGATTTTGTAGTAGCTGATCTTGAGTAGAGATCAAACAGAAACATTTTAAGTCCATATCTTAGAGGCACACATGCAAATCAACACCTTGCTCATCTTGATTCACACATCGACAAATTCAGGTTTCACTGGCATCAACATGGATGCGAATTCTCTCATCCCAGATATGGTATTGGTCTCCTCAAAATACATTTCAAGTTCTGTCCTTGAAGAAGATGACAAAGCATCAGACTCTCTCTCTATAGCTAGAGAAAATTTGGATGATTGATATGAGAGAGTATAGGTGAAGCATCCAATAATGAAACACATAAATCATGCCCAATATCATCTCCTAAATTTGAGGGACGCCGCCATGAATAATCCATTTCAGAAATATCCATTTGTTAATATGGTAAAAACATGTTGAGAATAGACACAAGTGAATCAAATTTTTGTTTATAAACATAGATCGGACCCCAGTAATGTGTTGTTCATCAGGAGTATTGTATTTGGCAATTGTGATGTATGGTCATGCCATGAGAAGCATGAACGTCCAACAAAGTAGCATTTCCTTTAGTATTTCACTAAGGCTAATCTTGTGTCAACTGTGACTAACACTTGGACTCACTAGTCTCCACACAATATCCCTGTACAAAAAAAAAACAATAGCTAGAGTACTTTTGAGGGGTGATTTTAGCCTGATTGAATCTATTGTTGGAAAGTTTGTTTGAAATTTTGATCTCCACTCTGGGGTACTCCACAAATTTTCTGCCAAATTTGAAGATATTTTCCTATTCAAGAAAGAGTGTTATGTTGATAGAGCCTTTCTAGAGGACTTGCAAGTCTTGTTTCAGTGTAAGTGTTCCAGTTTTGAAGCTCTAGATATCAAGGTTTGTAAGGCAGTAGCACACATGCTTGTAGCAGAGGTCTATCTATTTCTATCAATAAGAAGTGGATGTAACCAAAGTCACCTGGTTCAAATTTAAATTCAAATTCGACAACCTTGAAGTTCGACAAAAATTCGACAGACTACAAAATTAAAAAATTAAAAATATATGAATAGAATAAAGATAAAAATGATATATATATGTGTGTGTGTGTGTGTGTGTGTGTGTGTGTGTGTGTGTGTGTGTGTGTGTGTGGCAAATTAAACACATGATATAAATTAAAATGGTAACATGTTTAAAGAGAATTTCAAAGAGTAGCGAACTTACATCATCTTCTTCAAAATTTAAAAACTTGTTCGGCATCATCTTCTTCAAAATTTAAAAACTTGTTCAGGAAACATAATATTAAAAACGTGAACATAAGATTAAAAAGTTTTGCAGAATTGAGCATCCAAAAAGAAAACTGGAATTATAACACAAGTTTTATTCTTGACGTTTCCGTGGCCTACTTGTTACATAAAAAATCTCTATATCATCAAGAGCACTTGGGGCAGTGAAACCACTAGAAGCATGATCACAACTAGATTCACAACTATCTCTATCACTTTCAATGTCAATATCATCTTCATATACTAATGCATCTGGAACAGGATTGAAACATGGGGTAGAAAAATTGGATGAGTCTTTAGCCACATTGTTTAAGGCCAACTGCACATTGCTACAAACATAAACTATATCTTCTAATTTTCCAGATAACAATCTATTTCTTTTCTTGGATTGAATAAGGTTGAAGGCACTCCAATTCCTTTCACACGCTGATGCACTTGTTACCTGACTCAAGATACGAATTGCAAACTTTTGTAGTTCTGGGGCACCTGATCCATAAAAATCCCACCATACTAGTGGAGCACTTATGACCCTATTATGCATTGCTTCTTTAGTTCCAAATATCCCTTATGCTACCCTATATGCCCTAAGTTGTGATCTAACCAAAGCTACAATTGATGGATCTGGATTTAGCTTGTCAACAGTCTCATAAAGTCCACTCATGAGTTCTTCATCCTGATGTCTTGATACCCCAAATAATCTAGGGTCCAAATAGCATCCTGCCATGTGTAAAGGACTATACATCATCTTCTATCTTAGATCAATTACCTCCCAAATGTCTTGGTAATCGGCTTCCATATTATTAAAAGCACTTGCAATGGCTTCCTTGCAACGATCCATGCCCTCATAAACAAAACGCATACAAGGTTTGTCGCCATCAACCATCCGAAGTATATAAACAATTGGACCACAAATGTTTAACACTTTTTCAGCATTTTGCCAAAAGCTATTGCCTAGCATTATTTCTTCTACATTCTTACCCTTTTCTTCTTTTGAAAGGTGAGATCTCTCCCACTCAACATTGCAAAAAATAGATCTTAAGCTTGTTTTTTCTTCAACAACTCTTTTCAGAGTGATGTAAAATGTCACAAACCTTGTCTCACAAGGCCTCAACAACTCTCTAGTTGAATTTCTTCTATATATGCTCAATGTGAGATGATGATTAATGACAAAGTTTACAATTTTTATTTCTCTTCAAATTGTCTCATTTATCCATGGAAATTTGGCTAAATAATGTAGCAATAGATCCAAGAAATGAGCTGCACAAGGGGTCCAATAAATGGTCTTATGCTTCTCCATAAGCATCTTCCCTGCACCTACACAATTTGAGGCATTATCCATGACAACATGGACAAGATTTTCCACACCAACCTCTTGAATTGCTTCATCCAAAATTCTGAAAATATATCTAGTTGTCTTCACTTGATCCATTGTATTAATTGCCTTAAAAAAAATGCTTCTTGGGGGCAATTAAAAAGCACATTAATCAATGGTTGATGGCATAAATCTGACCAACCATCACTCATGATTGTGCAACCTGTATACTTCCAAGACTGTTTAACATTGGCCAACCTCTATGTCACTCTGTCCTTTGTTTTCTTTAGCAGCGTATTGCTTAAAGGTTCGGACCTAGGAGGAACATACTGCTTGCCAAAATAAACAACCTTTTTGAATGCATTTTTAAAATAAGGGTTTCTAGACACATTAAAGGGAATTTCACATGCATAAAAAAACTCAACAATCGCATCATGAACTTGGTGCTTCTCTACAGGTTTCCAGAATGCATTTAATGTTGATGCTCCACATGTTTTTGTTTGGGTGGAACTTGATCAATCAAATTTTGAGGTGAAAGAAAAATTCATGGGTGAGGAAGACATGCCAATCTCCTTTTGAATTCGTTGCCTCTTCATTTCCTTTCTTCCCTTTTCTGCTTTTGATTTATCATAGTCTCGTTGCACTGCATCTTTCTATTCATCAGATATTGTTGGGCATCCTTCCACACCACCTCTGTTTCCACTATAGATACTGAGCAGGTGATCCACTACTCTAGTTAAGGTCCCACTGAAATATTTTCCACATAACTGACATATACAATCCGCCCCTTCCCTCTTCACATATCTCCATGCCTCAACAGTGGATTTAGGTGCCATTTAATTAAAATTATTCTCACTGTTCTTTTCTCTGCTCTGCTTAGAACTTTGAATATTATGTCTGAAAATTTTTAAAAAATATGTTTAGTGTGGATAGTGGAAAAATAGAAAAATGCAGAATGCAATGAATACACATATATATTTTTATATTAACTTAAATAAAAAAATAAAATAAAAAACAAACATTTTCATGCACAAATTACATCCTAAATGTTACAGCGTACAGGCTTCATTTTGGTAAATTTCTATGTTGAAAACCATGTAATATTCCCCACAGACTTTGGCAATCAATAATGAAACAAATATTTTCTAAGATGCAACAATAGCTTTATTGTCTCTCTATTGTTATGAAAATAATTTTCTAGACTCGTCTGTTACAATTCAAATGCAATTTCAAGTGATTTCTTATGTACTTTCTATTAGAGGCAATAACTTAGTGGGGTACGTTGAGTGCCCAACCAAATGAATCCCTCCAAGAATGGAATTTTGCAGTCAGGCCAACTTATCATGTCAAACACTTCTCTTTTTACAATTCTTGTTGCAAAATCAGGAGTACTACCAAATATTATAGATAATAGAACTAGAATTATATATGTTAAAGAGTTGATATATTCTTGTGTCATTTCTGATGCTAACGTTTAGCCTTGTTTTTCATTTTTTATCCTAGATAATAAAAAATTCCTTATCAGATGGGAAAATGACATCCCTTGATAGAAAGAGCTCATTCAGACTTTAATCCAAGGAAAAATATCCACCAAGGATTTTTGTGTGTCCAAATCCTTCTAGTGGAGGTATGACATATTGCAAGGGGGGGAAATGTGGTTTTTGAAATGCAAAAATATCTCAAGTGCCTGTCATAATTGCACAGTTAGAAGTGAGGTGCATTCTAGAATCTACAGCCTGGGTGAGGTGGGGGTGAAGCGTAAATTCTTGTTGTAAGTTGTAAGTTGTAACAGTGGAATGAATCTAGACTATGAATTGGGTGCAGTGAATATGGACACTAGACCAAACCCATCGAAACACAAATCTGATATGCACATGAGAAGTTAGAGAAATGGACTGTGTAAAATATACTTGGAGGCTGGAGGTAGTGGTCGATCTTGTGACACTGCATAGAAGTTAGAACTATCCACACAAACAAATAGTAGAGAAAACTAGGCCACAAGTACTAATATATGGAACAAACTAACAATACAATGAACTGAAACTAGAAAAAATAGTCTCAAAAATACAAGGCCACCTTTAAGTTTTATAGTTTCTTACTTAGATTATCAACCATTAAGAGCTATGCAGTTCTTTAAGCATTGCTTACAATTTGTCTTTTGACAAAAATGTTTTCGAACTTTTGTTTTGATTTGTCATCTAAATGACTAGGATATCCACTATTTTATGTTCTAGCTTTAGAAGCTCATTTCTTCTTAATGGCAGGTTAACCATGGAATATTAAGAGACGATGAAGCAAGAAGATACTTCCAGCAAATCATTAATGTTCTGGACCACCGTCATAGTAGGGGTGTGTCCCATAGAGACTTGAAGGTAGCATGTAACCTGAAAATGAATTAATATCCTGTTAATCTCTATTCATCGTTATCCATTAAAACTAGCCTTAAAATGTTGAATTCCTTTGTAAGACCTCTCAATATCCTTGGGAATAAATTATATCATCTACCATAATTGGTTTGTACTACTTATGGGTTTTGCAGCCAGAGAATCTTCTTCTAGATGCATATGGGAATCTCAAAGTTTCTGATTTTGGCTTGAGTGCCCTGCCTCAACAAATTAGGGTAAGCATATGGTTAATAATCATTAAAATTGGACCTTTAGGCTTTAACAAATGGACCCATCATGTGGGTATTGCAAGGTTGGCAAACACAAAGTGTTGTTAATGGCCCATTTAGGGTAGGATTATTCTAAGTGACATGTTCAACCCTCATGGGACAACAGTAGTACACCCCCACAAGGGAGCAACAGAAGTTGCCATGGCCATTAAATCGACCCCAAGTTCACAAACCATCAACTTCTACATGGCATCCAATCTCTTGATAGGTGGCAGATGCTTGGCAATAAAAGTATAAATGAAGATATCAATGCATTCCTTAAATAGATACTCTCCTCTGTGTAAGTGAATATGCTCACCTCTTTCTTAAGCCATAGAATTTCATCTGAGAGATTACTTTGTATGGCAGACAACACAAATTTATAAGCTTTCTATAGTCCTCTTGTTATTATTAATTGGCAATGTGTGGTGTCGGGTACATATCAAGGAGGCTATGAAAGATGTTGAATTTAAGGAGCCATGGGGATATAAAATAACACATCAGAAGGGCTTCCCAATAATTTTTTAATACATAATCAGTTCCCTTGTTATAATGACAGTTGTAGAAAGCAAACTAATTGATCCATTCTCTTACATATTCATGACATCATGTGAAACAAGAAATACAAGTCTGCAGTCTTGAACAATAGAGTGGCTTCACATGAGGTGTGAGATAAACGAACAATTCCAGCAGACATTTGTAATAGCTTATTAGGCTTAAGAGTCACCAAACCTGTAGAAAGTCCCGAATTATATGACACGTAGAAAATACTTCATAATATAGAGTTGGAGGCTGGAGAAATGAGAAGTAAGAACTTGTACCATGCAGATGCCTGAAAACAACCATGCCTGAACAAAAAACAAGTTCCTTCTCATGTGGGTAGCACCGTAACTCATGTAGAGAGTTGAGACTCGAGACTGGGAGAATGGACTATTGCGCGGCTACAACTGTGTGCTGCTTCTGGAATTATAGAAGCAAAGAACCACAAGAAATTCGATGCATGGTCGGGACTCGGGCGAAGGAGAAATGCTAGCACACGAGTGGAGGGTACTTGGAGTTGGTAAGTGAGCCACCGAGTGGGAAACCCACATACGCGAGAGGGAAACCTAAAATCCACGAGCGGAAAACCACCTAGGGTTCGAAACTTTTTTAAAAACCACGTGTCGAATTTCCTGCCGAATTTCCAATTGAATCTCCATAAATTCGTCAAAAAAATCGCTCCCAAATTAAAAATTCGGCCCCAAATTTGAAATTCGAAATTCGTCCTCAAATTCTAAATTCGAAATCGCCAAATTCGAGACAAATTTGTTTGGCTAGGTTAAAAATTCACCGAATTTCAAATTTCAGGCTTGAAATTCAGGGAATGCGGTGACATAGGATGTAGCATTCCTAGATCTTCAATGATCAAATGGAGAGTGCACTTGGAGATAATGTTACACGTGTTGGGCTCGAAATAAAATTGATTTTTGTTTTTTGAGGTGTTAGTCGCATGATTTTTTTGGGAATTTGTTGAGGCCGAATGAGGATAGTACTTTTAACATGAACAAGTGGGTGTGGCATCAAATGTTTTAAGAGAAACAAACCAACAATGGATTCAATCTTTATAAAGGAATTTCATCATAAACATGAAGGTCTTGTAGTTGTACACTCAGGATACATGGTACACCATAGGACAAGAAAATCTAGTGATTCATATTGGCTGATCTAAATCATAAAGGGAGGGCTAACCTGTCTAAGCATACATTAGAGATGACCTGTCCGAACAAATACTAGGGTCGTCATGTGTCTAAAAAATCCTAGGGATGACTCATATCAATTTTGCAAGTGACAAGTATTTACTATTTATGCAATTGTTTGGGGTGCCTTGTTGAGGTTTATTTTGTGGTTAGTTCAGAACAGAAGTGCATTAATTGGATGATTTGGTTCTATCCTATGTTTCTTGATGGAGAAGACAATGATTGAGTTATCCCCTATTGGTGCATGCTTTTGATGACATTTATGATCATGTGCTATGTTGATTTGGGGACTGTTTGGGAGCCTCTTCATGCATGATTGTCATATTTGTTCATGTTTTGAAGTCGAGTGATAGTTGGAGGTCTGATTTTTATATTGCACCAGCAGGAGACAAAATCATTGTAAGTAAATTTTAGGCTTGTTCTGTGTAGAAATCATTTTTATCCTTGTTCCAACATTCTATCTGAGCCACAACCATCATTAAACGGGCTATTGATATGTGTATATTAGATATAAACATGAAATACCACAGGGTTATTGCAATTTTATGTCATCATGCTTTTTTGGACTAAAAGCTACTAATCTGCTTTCAGACTTAGTTTACAACAACAAGTTGATTGTTCAAGGACAAGGTTAGAGCCTGGCTGAAACTTCTTGAAATTTATCAAGGCATGGATCAAATGTTTCAAGGAAGTGATTTGGGATATCCCCTTGACATGGTCAAAGGGTCAGTATTTTATGCCTTTTGCACAACAAATCCATAATTTGAGGTAGCAGGTTAGCATTCTTTGAGGAGCAACCACAGGTGTATTGCTATCTTTCCTACGAGTACTATTGTTGAAGGATATGAATGTAATCATAGTCTAACTTAATAAAGAGGGAAAGCCAAAACATGCTAGCTTTCCCCCATAGTGGAATGATGTTGTTCGAGATGCACTTGTGCTTGTGCAAGAGAGAAATCTATCATGTGCTAGCTTTCCCTCACGATGGGATGATGTTGTCCGAGATGATCATGTGCTTATGCAAGAGAGAAAGCTATCATGCGCTAGCTTTCCCCCACGGTTGGATGATGTTGTTCAAGATGAGCTCGTGATTGTGCAAGAGGGAAATCTAGCATGCGTTATCTTTCCCCCATGGTGGGATGATGTTGTCCTAGA
>SNQJ01S0071852.1:3668-19161 GCA_010110895.2 Picea sitchensis | reverse complement strand
GGGAAAGCTAGCACGAGCCAACTTTCCCCCATGGTGGGATGATGTTGTTCAAGATGAGCTCGTGCTTGTGCAAGAGGGAAATTTAGCACACGCTAGCTTTCACCCATGCTGGTATGATGTTGTTCAATATGAGCTCGTGCTTGTGAAAGAGGGAAACCTAGTATGCCCATGGTGGGATGATGTTGTCCGAGATGAGCTCGTGCTTGTGCAAGAGGGAAAGCTAGCACGCACTAGCTTGCCACCACAATGGGATGATGTTGCCCGAGATGCACTCATGCTTGTGAAAGAGGGAAAACTAGCATGCTTCTCCCCACGGTGTGATGATGTTGTCTGAGATGAGCTTGTGCTTGTGCAAGAGGGGAAAGCTAGCACGTGCCAACTTTTCCCATTGTGAGATGATGTTGTCTTAGATGAGCTTGTGCTTGTCCAAGAGGGAAAGCTAGCATGTGCTTGTCCAATATGTAAATCTATCATGCGCTAGCTTTCCCCAATGATACGATGATATTGTCTAAGATGAGCTCATGCTTGTGCAAGAGGGAAATCTAACACGCGCTAACTTTCTCCCACAATGAAATGATGTTTTCCAATATTAGCTTGTGCTTGTGCAAGAGGTAGCTTTACCCCATGGTGGGATGATGTTGTTCGAGATGAGATCATGATTGTGTAAGAGGGAAAGCTAGCATGCAATAGCCTTCCCCCGAGGTGGGATGATGTTTTCTGAGATGAGCTCATGCTTTTGCAAGAGGGACAACTAGCACGAGCTAGCTTTCCCTCACGGTGGGATGTTGTCAGAGACGATCTCGTGTTGTGCAAGAGGGAAAGCTAGCACATGCTATCTTTCCCCCACGGTGGGATGATGTTGTTCAGGATGATCTTGTGCTTGTGAAAAATGGAAAACTAGCATGCGCTAGCTTTTCCCCATGATGGGATGATGTTGTCCGATATGAGATCGTGCTTGTGCAAGAGGGAAAGCTAGCACATGCTCGCTTTCCCCCATGGTGGTATGATGTTGTCCGAGATAAGCTCGTTCTTGTGCAAGAGGGAAAGATAGCACGAGCCAACTTTCTCCCATGGTGGGATGATTTTGTTCAAGATGAGATCGTGCTTTCACCCACGCTGGTATGATGTTGTTCGAGATGATCTCATGCTTGTGCAAGAGGGAAAACTAGTATGCCCATGATGGGATGATGTTGTCCGAGATGAGATCGTGCTTGTGCAAGAGGGAAAGCTAGCACATGCTAGCTTTCCCCCACAGTGGGATGATGTTTCCCGAGATGCACTCGTGCTTGTGCAAGAGGGAAAACTAGCATGCTTTCCCCCACGGTGCGATGGTGTTATCTGAGATGATCTTATGCTTGTGCAAGAGGGGAAAGATAGCACGCACTATCTTTTCCCATTGTGGGATGATGTTGTCTTAGATAAGCTTGTCCTTGTCCAAGAGGTAAAGCTAGCATGCGCTTGTCCAAGAGGGAAAGCTAGCATGCGCTAGATTTCCCCAGTGATGCGATGATGTTGTCCGAGATGAGCTCATGCTTGTGCAAGAGGGAAAGCTAACATGCGCTAGCTTTCCCCTATGGTGGGATGATGTTGTCAGAGATGAGGTCGTGCTTGTGCAAGGGGAAAGCTATCATGTGATAGCTTTCCTCCATGATGGAATAATGTTGCCCGAGATTAGCGCGTTCTTGTACAAGAGGTATCTTTACCCCACAGTGGGATGATGTTGTTCAAGATGAGCTCATGCTTGTGTAAGAGGGGAAGCTAGCATGCACTAACTTTCCCCCAGGGTGGGATGATGTTGTCTGAGATGAGCTCATGATTTTTCATAAGGGACAACTAGCACGAGCTAGCTTTCCCCCATGGTGGGATGTTTTTGGACATAAGATCGTGTTTGAGCAAGAGGGAAAGCTAGCATGCACTAGCATTCCCCCATGGTGGGATGATGTTTTTCGAGATGAGCTCGTGCTTCTCCAAAAGGGAAAACTACCATGCCCTAGATTTTCCCCATGATGGGATTATGTTGTCCGATATGAGCTCGTGCTTGTCCAAGAGGGAAATCCAGCACACACTCGTTTTCCTCCATAGTGGGATGATGGTGTCCGAGATGAGCCCATGTTTGTGCAAGAGAGAAAGCTAGCATGCGCTAGCTTTCACCCACAGTGGGATGATGTTGTTCAAGATGAGTTCATGCTTGTGCAAGAGGGAAAGGTAGCATGTGGTAGCTTTTCCCCATGGTGGGATGATGATGTCCCAACTGAGCACTTGTTTGTGCATGAGGGAAAGCCAGCCTGCACTATCTTTCCTCCATGGTGGGATGATGTTGTCTGAGATGAGCTCATGCTTGTGCAAGAGGTAAAGCTAGCACGCACTAGCTTTTTCCCACGGTAGGATGATGTTTTCTGAGATGAGCTCATTCTTATGTAAGAGCGAAAGCTAGCACACACTAGCTTTCCCCCATGATAGTGTGATGCTATCCGAGATGAGCTTGTGCAAGCGCGAAAACTAGCACGCACTAGCTTTCCCCCACGGTGGGATGATGTTGTCTAAGATGAGCTTGTCCTTTTGCAAGAGGGAAAGCTAGCACGTGCTATCTTTCCTCAATGGTGGGATGATGTTGTCTGAGATGAGCTTGTGTACGAGGGAAAGCTAGCACGAGCTAGCTTTCCCACACAGTGGGATGATGTCCAAGATGAAATCATGCTTGTGGAAGAGGGAAATCTAGCATGTGCTAGCTTTCCCCCACAGTGGGGTGATGTTGTCCGAGATGAGCTCATGCTTGTGCAAGAGGGAAAGAACACACACTAGCTTTCCCCCACAGTGGGATGATGTTGTCCAAGATGAGTTTGTACTTGTGCAAGAGAGAAAGTTAGCAGAAGCTAGCTTTTCCCCACGGTGGGATGTTTTTGTCCGAGATGAGCTCGTGCTTGTGCAAGAGGGAAAGATAGCATGCTCTAGCTTTTCCCCATAGTGGAATGATGTTGTCCAAGATGAGCTTGTGCATGTGCAAGAGGGAAAGATAGCAAGCGTTATCTTTCCCCCATGGTGGGATGACGTCGTCTGAGATGAGCTCGTGCTTGGGCAATAGGGAAAGATAGCATAAGATAGCTTTACCTCATAGTGGGATGATGTTGTCTGAGATGAGATTGTGCTTTTGAAAGAGGGAAAGCTAGCACGTGATACCTTTCCCCCATGATGGGATGATGTTGTCTGAGATGAGCTCATTCTTGTGCAAGAGGAAAAGCTAGCATGTGCTACCTTTCCCCCATTGGTAGATGATGTTGTCTGAGATGAGCTCATGCTTGTGTAAGAAGGAAAGCCAGTAGATGCTATCTTTCCCCCACATTGGGATGATGTTGTTCTAGATGAGCTCCTGCTTGTGCAAGAGGGAAAGGTAGGATTCCCATGGTACGATGATGTTGTCCAAGATGACCTCGTGCTTGTGGAAGAGATAAAGCTAGCATGAGCTAGATTTCCCCCACGATGGGATGATGTTGTCTGAGATGAACTAGTGCTTATGCAAGAGGAAAGCGCTAGCTTTCCCCCATGGTGGGATGACGTTGTTCTATATGAGCTTGTGCTTGTGCAAGATGGAAAGCTAGCATGCACTAGCTTTTTCCTAGGTTGGGATGATGTCGTCTGAGATGAGCTCGAGCTTGTATAAGATGGAAAGATAGCATGTGCTACCTTTCCCCTAGGATGGGATGATGTTGTCTGAGATGAGGTCATGCTTGTGCAAGAGGGAAAGATAACACGAGAAATCTAGATTTCCCCCATTGTAGGATGTTGTTGTCCGAGATGAGCTGGCGCTTGTGCAAGAGGGAAATCTAGCACACGTTAACTTTCCTCGACAGTGCAATGATGTTTTCCTAGATGAGCTTGTGCTTGTGCAAGAGGAAAAACTAGCACACTTTTTCTTACCCCCACGATGGGATGATGTTGTCCCAGATGAGCTAGTGCTTTTGCAAGAGGCATGTGCTAGATTTCCCCCATTGTAGGATGATGTAGTTCGAGACATGCTCGTGCTTGTACAAAAGGGAAACCTAGCATGCTATCTTTCCCCCACAATGGGATGTGGTTATCCATGATGAGCTTGTGCTTTTGCAAAAGGGAAAGATAGGATGCGCTAGATTTCCCATATGGCGGGATGATGTTTGAGATGAGCTCGTGCTTGTGCAAGAGGGAAAGCTAGCACATGCTAGCTTTCACCCACGGTGGGATGATGTTGTCCGAGATGATCTCGTTCTTGTGCAAGAGGGAAAGCCAACATGCGCTACCTTTCCCCCATGATGGGATGATCTTGTTTGATATGAGAAGATGCTTGTGCAAGAGGGAAATCTAGCATGAACTATCTTTCCCCCACGATGGGATGATGTTGTCTGATATGATATCGTGCTTGTGCAAGAGGGAAAGGTAGAATGCGCTATGTTTCCCCCGCAGTGGGATGATGTTGTTTGAGATGAGATATTTCTTGTGCAAGAGGGAAAGGTAGCACGAGCTAGATTTTCCCCATAATGGGATGATGTTGTTCAGGATGAACTCATTCTTGTGCAAGAAGGAAATGCTAGGTTTCCCCCACGGTGGGACGATGTTGTCCAAGATGAGCTCATGCTTGTGCAAAAGGTAAAGATAACATGCGCCAGCTTTTCCCCATGGTGGGATGATGTTGTTTGAAATGAGCTCGTGCTTGTGCAAGAGGGAAAGCTAGGATGAGGTAGATTTCCCCCATGGTGGGATGATATTGTCCAAAATGAGCTCGTGCTTGTTCAAGAAGGAAAATTAGCACACATTAGATTTCCCCCACGGTGGGATGATTTTTTTCGAGATGAGATCATGCTTGTGTAAGAGGGAGAACTAGCACGCACAAGCATTCCCCCACAGTGGGATGTTGTTCGAGATGAGGTCATGCTTGTGCAAGAGCGAAATATAGCACACTCTATTTTTTCCCCATGGTGCAATGATGTTTACGATGAGCTCCTGTTTGTGAAAGAGTGAAAGCTAACACGGTCTATCTTTGCCCCATGGTGAGATAATGTCTGAGATGATCTTGTGCTTGTGTAAGATGGAAATCTTGCACACACTAGCTTTCTCCCATAGTGGGATGATGTTGTCTTAGATGATCTCACACTTGTGTAAGAGGGAAAGCTAGCATGTGATAGCTTTCCCCCACAATGGGATGATGATTTTCAAGATGAGTGTGTGCTTGTGCAAAAGGCAAAGCTAGCACATGATAGGTTTCCCCCACAATGGGATGATGTTTTCTGAGATGAGCTCGTGCTTTTGTAAGAGGGAAAGATAACATGAAATATCTTTCACCCACTGTGGGATGATGTTGTCTGAGATGAACTCATGCTTGTGCAAGAGGGAAAGCTAGCATGAGCTAGATCTCCCCATGGTGGGATGATGTTGTCCAAGATGAGGTTGTGGTTGTTCAAGAGGGAAAGCTAGCATGTGCTATCTTTCCCCCATGGTGGGATGTTTTCCAATATGAGGTCGTGCTTGTGCAAGAGGGAAAGCTAGCATGAGCTAGATTTTACCTAAGGTGGGATTATGTTGTTGGAGATGAGGTCATTCTTCTACAAGAGGGAAAGCTAGCAACTTTCTTCCATAGTGGGATGATGTTGTCTGAGATGAACTTGTGCTTGTGCAAGAGGGAAAGATAGCATAGAAGCACAAGTACATCTCAGACAACATCATTCCTCCATGAGAAAAATCTAGCACACAATAGCTTTCCCCCACGGTGGGATGATGTTGTTCGATATTCGCTCGTGCTTATGTAAGTGGGAAAGCTATCCTGCCCATAGTGGGATGATGTTGTCCAAGATGAGCTCGTTCTTGTGCAAGAGGGAAAGCTAGCATGAGCTAGCTTTTCCTCATGGTGGGATGATGTTGTCCGAGATCAGATCGTGCTTGTGTAAGAGGCAAAGCTAACACTATCTAGCTTCCCCCCACGGTGGGATGAAGTTGTCGAAGATGATCTCGTGCTTGTGCAAGAGGGAAAGATAACATGTGCTAGTTTTCCCCCACAGTGGGATGATGTTGTTGTGATGAGCTTGTGCTTGTGCAAGATGAAAATATAGCACACGCTAGCTTTCCCCCATGGTGGGACAATGTTATCCGTGATGAGCTTGTGCTTGATCAAGACAGAAAGATAGCATGATCTAGCTTTGCCCCATGGTGGGATGATGTTGTCGGAGATGAGCTTGTGCTTGTGCAAGAGGGAAAGATAACATGTGCTAGTTTTCCCCCTTAGTGGGATGATGTTGTTTGTGATGAGCTTGTGCTTGTGCAAGACGAAAATATAGCACGTGCTAGCTTTCCCCCATGGTGAGATGATGTTGTCGGAGATGAGTGTATCCTTGTATAAGAGGGAAAGCTAGCAGAAGCTAGCTTTCCCCCACAATGGGATGATGTTTTCCAAGATGAGCTCGTGCTTGTGCAAGTGGGAAATGAGTTATCTTTCTCCTACAGTGAGATGATGTATGAGATGAGCTTGTTCTTGTGCAAGAGGGAAAGCTAGCACACACTAGCTTTCTCCCATGGTGGGATGATGTTGTACGAGATGAGCTCATGCTTATGCAAGAGGGGAAACTAGCACATGCTAACTTCCCTCGATGGTGGGATGATGTTGTCCGAGATGAGCTTGTGCTTGTGCAAGAGGGAACGCTAGCATGTGCTAGCTTTACCCCATGGTGGGATGATGTTGTTCATGATGATCTTCTGCTTATGCAAGAGGTAGATTTCCCCCATGATGGGATAATTTTGTTCGAGATGAGCTCATGATTATGTAAGAGGAAAATCTAGCACACTCTAGATTTCCCCCATTGTGGGATGATTATGTCTGAGATAAGATAATGGTTGTGCAAGAAGGAAAGATAGCACATTATAGCTTTCCCCCATGATGGGTTGATGTTGTCCGAGATGAGTTTTTACTTGTGCAAGAATGAAATCTAGGATGCGCTAGCTTCCCCCCGCGGTGAGATGATGTTGTCTGACATACGCTTGTTCTTGTGCAAAAGGGAAAGCTAGCATTCTCTAGCTTTCCCCCATAGTGGGATGATGTTGCTTGTGATGATCTTGTGCTTGTATAAGAGGGAAAGCTAGCATGCACTAGCTTTCTCCCACGATGGGATGATGCTGTCCATGATGAGCTTGTGCATGTGCAAGAGGTAGCTTTCCCCCACGCCGGAATGATGTTTTCCAAGATGAGCTTATTCTTGTGCAAGAGGAAATCCTAGCGCATGGTAGCTTTCCCCCCATGGTGGGATGATGATGTCCGAGATGAGCTCATGCTTATGCAAGAGGGAAAGCTAGTGCGTACCGTATTTCCCCCATGGTGGGATGATGTTGTCCGAGATGAGGTCATGCTTGTGCAAGAGGGAAATATAGCAAGTGATAGATTTCCCCCATGGTGAGATGATGTTGTTTGAGATGAGCTTGTGCTTGCACAAGAGGAAAATCTAGCACGAGCTTGCTTTCCCCCACGATTTGCGCAAGAGGAAAATATAGTATGAGATTTCTTTCCCCCATGATGGGATGATGTTGTCCTAGATGAGCTCGTGCTCATGCAAGATGGAAAACTAGAACACAATATCTTTCCCCCACATTGGGATGATGTTATCTCAGATGAGCTCATACTTGTGCAAGAGGGAAAGCTAGCACACACTAGATTTCCCCAATGGTGGGATGATGTTGTCTCAGATGAGCTCATACTTGTGCAAGAGGGAAAGCTAGTACACACTAGCTTTCCCCAATGGTGGGATGATGTTGTCTGAGATGAGCTCATGGTTGTGAAAGAGGGAAATCTAGTATAATCTAGCTTTTGAAAGAAGAAAAGCTAGCACGAGCTAGATTTCCCCTACGATGGGATGATTTTCGAGATGAGCTTGTGCTTGTGCAAGAGGGAAATCTAGCACGCACTAGCTTTCTCCCACAGTGGATTTATGTTTTACAAGATGAGCTTGTGCTTGTGCAAGACAGAAAGTTAGCACGCACTAGCTTCCCTTGATGGTGGGATGATGTTGTTCGAGATGAGCTTGTTCTTGTGCAAGAGGGAAAGCTAGTATGTGCTAGCATTCTCCCATGGTGGGATGATGTTGTCCATGATGAGCTCGTACTTGTCCAAGAGGTAGCTTTCCCCCATGGTGGGATGATGTTGTTCGAGATGAGCTCATGCTTGTGTAAGAGGAAAAGCTAGCACGTGATAGCTTTCCCCCATTGTGGGATGATGATATCTAAGATAAGATCATGCTTGTGTAAGAGGCAAAACTAGTACACACTAGCTTTCCCCCACTGTGGGTTGATTTTGTATGAGATGAGCTTGTGCTTGTGCAAGAGGGAAAGCTAGCATGTGCTAGATTTCGCCCACAATTGGATTTTGTTGTCCGATATGTGCTCATTCTTATGAAAGAGAGAAGATTAGCACGTGATAGCTTTCCCCTACAATTGGATGTTGTTGTTCAAGATGTGGTCTTTCTTATGCAAGAGAGAAAGATAGCATGTGCTAGGTATCCCCACGGGTGGGATGATGTTGTTTGTGATGTGCTCCTGCTTGTGCAAGATGGAAAGCTAGAGTGCGTTAGCTTTCCCTCTTTGTGCGATGATGTTGTTCGAGATGCACCCCTGCTTGTGAAAGAGGTTAAGCTAGAATGTGCTAGCTTTCCCCCATGATGGGATGATGTTGTTAAGAGGGAAAACTAGCACACACTAGTTTACCCCCACTATGGGATGATGTTCAAGATGCGCTCCTACTTGTGAAAGAGAGAATGCTAGCACGCACTAGCTTTCCTTCATGGTGGGATGATGTTGTTCGAGATGCACGTGTGCTTGTGCAAGAGGGAAAGTGATGTTGTTCCAGATGCGCTTTTGCTTGTGTAAGAGGGAAAGCCAACACACACTAGATTTCCCCCTCAGTGGAATGATGTTCTTTGAGATGCACTTGTGCTTGTGCAAGAGGAAAATCTAGCATGTTTTAGATTTCCCCCACAGTGGAATCATGTTGCTCGAGATGTTCTTGTTCTTTTGCAAGAGGGAAAGATAGCACGCTAGATTTCCCTCACAATGGGATGATGTTGTTTGAGATGCACTTATGCTTGTGCAAGAGGGAAATATAGCATGCGCTAGCTTTCCTCGATAGTGGAAAAATTATTTTTTAGATGCACTTGTGCTTATGCAATAGGGAAGGATAGCTAGCATGTGCAATCTTTCCTCCATGCTAGAGTGATGTTGTTCAGGATGTGCTTGCATTTGTGCAAGAGGGAAAGATAACATGCACTAGATTTTCCCCATGGTGGAATGATGTTGGTCAAGATGTGCTTGTGATTATGTAAGATGGAATGCTACCATGCACTAGTCTTACCCCATGGAGGAATGATGTTTTTCAATATGTGCTTGTGTTTTCGCAAGAGATAAATATAGCGTGCATTAGCTTTCCCTCACAGTGGAATGATGTTGTTCGATATGCATTTGTGCTTGTGCATGGTGGGATGATGTTTGAGATGCACTTGTTCTTTTGCAAGAGGGAAAGATAGCACATAATAGCTCCCCCCCATGGTGGAATGATGTTGTTCGAGATCCACTTGCGCTTGTGCTTGTGCAAGAGGGAAAGATAACTTTCCCTCGCAATGGAATGATGTTGTTCGAAAAGTGTTTGTGCCTTTGCAATAAAGAAAACTAGCATGCATTAGCTTTCCACCATAGTGGAATGATGTTTTTAGAAATGTTCTTGTACTTGTGCAAGAAGGAAAGCTATCACACACTAGTTCCCCCCCCACAGTAGAATGATGTTGCTTGAAATGCGTTTGTGTTTGTGCGATAGTTTTCCCCCACAATAGAATGATGTTGTTTGAAATGTGTTTTTGTTTTTGCAAGAAGGAAAAATAGTACTGGATAGGTTTCCCCTACAGTGGAATGATGTTGTTTGAAATGTTCTTTGCTTGTGTAAGAATAAAAACTAGCATGTGCTAGCTTTCCTCCATAGTGGAATGATGTTATTCGAAATGTTCTTGTGCTTGCGCAAGAAGGAAAACTACCACAGGCTATCTTTCTTTCTAATGGAATGATGTTTGAAATGCACTTGTGCTTGTGCAAAAAGGAAAGCTACCATGCACTATCTTTCCTCCACAGTGGAATGATGTTGTTCAAAATGCCCATGTGCTTTTGCAAGAAGGAAAACTACCATGAACTATATTTCTTATATATTGAAATGATGTTGTTTGAAATGCACTTATGCTTGTGTAAGAAAGAAAGCTAGCACACGCTAGTTTTCCTCCATAGTGGAATGATGTTGTTTGAGATGTGATTGTGCTTGTGCAAGAAGGAAACTTATATACCCTAGTATGAATCGAAAATGTTGGATTGGCTTGTACTATTTTTTGCAAGTTAATATCTAACATTTAAATATTGTCCATGTCTTGGCATGATGAAAACACATTTGTGGTAATTTTGAATTTTGATTGATGGGATAATAAGTTTATTTGCATCTTAATCAACTATTTGGATGCATTTGTACATCCATGTAAATTAACCTATCTTTGTAATGGTGACATAATGGTTTCACGAATTGGAAGACATGATTGATTGGCATTCCAATGCGCTACAAAATAAAGCTACCTTAACCTTACATTTGAACCATACTACTTAAGTTTATTGTTTGGATTTGTGAATTTTATAGATGTTCAATAATAGTATTATCTTTGAAAATTATTTATTGGCCATTTGATAGAGTTTCATGGATGCAACAAAAGAAATTCATTGAATTTTTGTTGGGAATTATGTTTAGATGTTGTATAAGTTTGAGTCATCTTAAATGTTGTAAAAAAGTCACATAATCTTAATGCTTAATGCTTCCAGAAGCATAGACAAAGTTTGATAGTTTAAATGGTTTTATAAAAGCCGATCTCTTGTATAAATTGTCATTTTGTTAGTTCTATATGTTAAAATTGTCTAAATAAGTGTTTCCCTAGTTGTTTGCATGTATCATAGAGTGTTCAAGGGACAACCTAGAATATGAAAATCATGCTTTGTTTTCATGTTATAAAATGGTTGGGAAATCCCCTCAACTATTTTGTTTAGTAATTTGGTCTTTCAGTCCCAATCTAGTTTGTAAATGCTTGTTGTTTGGTCAAGTAAGTCTAGTAGCAAATGATTTCTTTTGGTTAGGTGTTGAGCTGTAATCGTATGATTGAAACCAAGTGAATTATAGAACCTCAAATGTGAAATGATTGGCTATCTCATTTTCCACATTGAAAAATCAAAAAAGTGTGAAGTTGTGTTGATTTTGGATCTCGAGGGAAAATGATAAGGGTTTGTCACCTTTGAATTTAAAACAATTCCTTTCGTTTTAGTTGTGTCATTGAGTGCTTGGAATTAGACTTGAAGAATAGTATTATTGTTCCATTGTATGCAATATCAATGCCTAGTTGGTACTTCCTACTATTCCTTATAAGTGTTGAATGTCGGGTTTCAAGATGAGTTTCAAGCTTGTATTGGCTTTGGAACAAGCTAACTTAGATCCACAATTATGAAACAATAAATATATTCAAATCTAATGTGGCGGCCAAGTAGTGGACGCCACATCATATGCCACGTCCACACTAGGGAGTGACGTGTTATAATATATTAGTGCCACATTGGATGACATAAGTGATGTGGAGCCATGTGACAGTAAGAATGTCTTTGGCTAATAAAGGCCCTAAATATTTAAAAGGCCATAAATTTTGATCCAAAACTCAGTTTTGGGAAAATTTATAGTCTTTGTAAATTTGTCGATGAGTAGAAGATGATGGTGTTCTTTTCAAAGGGATTCAAAGAGGTTCTAGAAAAGGAAAAATTTAATGCCCCACCCCTAGAAAGGGTACTTAGGGGTTGGGTGTGTTACATGCTACATAATGAGTGAGCTACATCTGTGTATCAATTGGGTTGCACTTAGCATGCCCTAGTGAAGTTACTTTTAAATTGAAAGGCATGGAACCATTAAGCCTCCTAGATGTGTCGTCTTTACCATAAACTAGCCAGGTGAATGTGTCTACTTGAAGTCACCTATAAATTAATTCATTGGAAAAATTGGCTATGATCTTTTACAAACTACCTATAATGGTAATTGGCCCAAGAATATTTCCTTTTACATGAAGTGCCAATGTAAATAAGGTGTACCATTGTATGAGGCTTATAAACAACAATGGTCTTAATCTAGATAGAAAATTTAGAGATGATAAACATAATAATCATATAGCCTTGTGTAAGTTGAACAAAATGAAAAATCAAAAGTGAATGATAAATATAAGCATCATGGAGACCTACGTAAATTGAACAAAAAATAGAATCAAAAGTGAATGATGAGCCCAATAATGGGTGCTTCAAATGGATCCTATCCACCACAAGGTGAGTAGATTTCCCTTCTTACATCAATATAATGACTAGCCACAAGATAGAAAATTAGGTTCTATTGTGAGTACAATCCATAATGTTTATTGGTTACCTAGGAAATCTTGCAGTACTTGCATTGGGAAATCCACATCATGATAATCAATAGTGGATCAAAGCATATTCATGGCACCATAGGGTAATGGATGAAGCTTGCTTCCTATCTTTTTCTCAAGGCCACCAAGGATGCTCTAAAACATGGGGAGAAGGAATGGAACTAGATATATTTAGTAGATTACAATCGTGACAAGGAAGAGAAGTCTATTATATGGACCTTGAGTGTAGATTGTGGAAACGAATCTAATTGCCTAATCCATGTGAAAAACATCCATTTGAATATGAAGGAAAAATTCATTGATGCCCACATTGAAGGAAGGCGTGAAGGAAATGAGCTTATTTTCTCGAAGTGAAAGAAACAAAAAAACTAGAAATAGAAGCTCCAACATATCCAGTTAAAAATTACAACAAGGATAACAAGTTCGGGAAATGTTGACTTGTCTTTAGCTGCAAGGTCAAAATATGTTAGTAGTAAATCTCGACACAGCTCCGAAAATGAACATATACCTCTTATTTGTCAGTTCCTTTTGCTCGTGATTTTCTATACAACTTTTTTCTTAGTGAAGATTGGTGTGGAAAATTCATATCAAAGTTCATAGATATAGTTAGACAAAGAGATCTCACATATCTTACTAATAGTTATTTAGATTAATCTGTTCACTCTTGTGTGCATTAAATCCTTTCGATGATTGAACAAAACTAGGAAGGAAACCGATACATAGAGTTCTTATATGTAATTAAATCCTTTTGATGATGGAAGAAAATGAATACATAGATTCCAAACACCCTCTCTCATATATACAAGAGCTCTACACGAATCAAAATATGAACCTACAATATTTACATCTATGAAATTCCCAAATCTACTAAAATCATAAAACCATATGCACTCTTTGAAATTTCTTAAAAACCATTTCTTTGTAGCTACATCAATGTATTTTTCATAGTTAAGATAATATAATTGAATTTTTTTTATCAATAAAACAAAAAAAAACAAATTAATAATATTAACATGTTCATGGATAGGTTATATATTTACTATATTAATAATCATTTTCTATAGAATTTGCTAAATACATGCCATCAATATACACGAATATATTAATATTATTAATGTGATTGTTTCTAGTAATCGATTTATGCACATAGATATATTTAAATATTATCCTATTAAATATTAATATGAACAAATATTTTGATACACGATTAATGAGACGAACAAAGTTCGCTCACACGTGAACTATCCAAAATATTTTGAATATAAAGTAATCCATTTACGATAAAATAATAATATATTGAGTAAATTTATGTAAATATATAGGAGTGAATGAGATATGAGATATTATAAATCAGAAATGAGGTCTTGATATATTCTCGCGTAGGGGTTACCTTTCATAAGAGACATGACCTTTCATCGGGAAGGTGTCTATTCATAAAATATTTATTTATTGAATATTAATTATAATTTATTTATATCTATTTCTATATATTTGTGTTCAATTGCCTTCCCCTTTTGAAATACTTTGTCCTAAAACCATAGTGATGGAAGGGCTTGAATTCTTTTTCTTTGGATTTTTAATGTCTTTGCATCATTCTATATTCTTGGAACTGTCGTATTTGATAATAAAAGATGATATGAACTTGTGAATGTTGAGAAATGTTTTTGAATTGTAAAAGGATCTGACCATCCTAATTCAATCTTTTGCATAGCATTGCACTTCCATAATGAATTGTTATCACGAGATTTAATTGTGCTAGTATCAATATTTTTCGAAAGATAAGTTAGTTGTTTCCATCCTGAGTGATATTGATACTCTGACTGGTTAAGATATATTCTTTTATGTTTTGGATGTTGATAAAGAGTTCTCGTAACATGATTTTTCCTTATCATATTTGTAGCAGGGTGAGTGCAAGCTAATGATGGTCTCCGATGATGCATTAGTGTCAATGAAAACCTGGAAAAACAATAATATGTTAACTTGGAGAGATTATTAAAGGTATTTTTACAATGACTTTGAATATGGTGTAAGAAGATGAAACGTAAGAAATTGAATTAACTTTCCGGATATACAACTTTTATTCATAGAAATTGTGAATAACTATGTGAAATTTGATTTTTTCTAATAGTGGTATCTTATTTTTCCAACAAAATATAAGGTATATGTTTTTGTTTGTGCAGGTATTGAGTACCTTAGTGATGAAATTTTGTTCCAAAAACTTGTATACTTGTAGAGAACTAGTTTTTCTTCTGCCGTGTATTTTTTGGAAATTTATAATATTAATTTAATTTTTTTTTTTAAATTATGAAAGTCAACATATCCTTGAAATTACAAAGTATTTTGTTGGTGTAGGCTAAGAGGGTCTTAACATGAGAAAAATATTTTTTTTTAATTATTTATTTATTTATTTTCAGATCACAGATATTAGTCTCCTCTAGTGTCGCATATAACTCAATCGAGAAATGGTTAAGCCGAAAAAGGTTCTAGTAGAAATAAGAGAGGTATATGTTGTAGAATTTTGATATATGTCAAGACAAAAATAGATTAAAGATAACAAACATTATTAATTTTTAAAAGAAATTGTATATTTGGAATCTGCATAGTCAAAAACCTAATTGTGTATCCTATAGAAAAATAATGTAAAAAAAAGAGATATGGAGAGGAATTCATAAAAATTGAGGTTTTTATGTATTTTTAGACCGAACCACTAGGTTTCTCGTCTCTAACCTAAATCTGAGGCAACCAACCCAACAAAGATGTATGATATATTTTTCACTCCCGCCTAAAAAAAATTGAAATTCAAATAATGTGTGTGCACTTTAGGAATTCCTACACGCACATTCCTAAAGTGCATGTGCATTCCTAAAGCACATGCACATTCCTAAAATGTTTGTGTTATTAGAAACAGGAACACACATATGTTCCTATTTACACAAATAAATTCTCTTTCTTTCTCCTCCCACCCCTCTATCCCTCCCTCCCTCCCTCCCCCACTTCCTCTCTACATCTCATCTCCAACT
>SNQJ01S0071851.1:23766-38175 GCA_010110895.2 Picea sitchensis | reverse complement strand
TGTTTCTAATTTACAAAAGGAAATCTACTAAATTGAAAGCAAGAGGAATTAACAACTAATCTTTTAATCTATGATAAGAAAATTATTCATTAACCTACCAAAGCAAAAAGACTATCTATCCTACAAAAGCAAGAAAACTATCTTCTAAAACAAGAAAACTCAAATATAGTGTTGATGGTTGTGTCTCCGGTGTCTTATAATATCATGATGGAATTTAACAATGAACGATAATTCAAGAGGGATAAACTCGATATTGACTTCGATAGCAAAGTGAAAAGTGTGAATTAGACAATCCAGTGAGAACTTAGCCATTATGGAAACAACATCAACTATCCTTCATATCCATGTAATTATTGATCATGCATTAATCATCAACAGTTATAAAGAGACTATTCTAGTAAATTCAATTGCATTCTATGCTAATGAAGCAAATTCATATTACACTAAACTCAATAATTAACTACGAATTGAAATTGCAACCTAGATGTAAGAAAGAAATCGCATGAAGTAAACTAAACTAGTTCTATTTTGACAATTCAAATTGCAAAAAGAGGAAATAGTCATAAACGGAAATTTTAAACACTATTTCAGCATATGACAAGTAAGCAAATGAGAAACCTAAATGACAAATTAAATGAATAAAGCTAAATAGAAACTAGATAGGAAAACTAGAATTGAAAACTAAAGGCTAATGACTATCCATCCACCAAAACCCTGTCAAAGAAATCATGAATTAAAAACTATGTTTTAAAACTTTGTTTTAACTTCTAACTGTTCTATTTCAGCATACAAAAATTTTAACTATTATCTAATCATACAAGGGTTAGTAGCTTAAGATTAAGCATGTTTCCTATTTAGTTAGAAAGACATGGAATATTAACTATTCTTCATAAGCAACTTGCAACAAAACACATTCATTAGCATTAACTCAGAAAACAATCTGCAATTAAAAGGAGGAATTAGATACACAATTCTGCAAATAAAATAAACACACAACAAGCAATCAAAATTGGGAATTTGACACAATAAAAAAATGATTTTGAAAACTAAGAAAGGAAACTGAACAATTATAAAGCTACACTAACGAGAACAATTACCCAAACCACTGGTGGGCCCCCCAAGAGGTCTAGTCAACTTCTCAACACGAAATTGCGATCAGAGAATCAACGCGGCACTGTCATTCATTAAAAAACGCAATCTAATCATAAGTTTACAAAGATGTCTCAATTACACAATAAAAATGTCTTTTTAAAATTCTTGTTTGGTCTTGCCACCACTGGTGGTATTTATAGTTTTTACAAGATTAGAGGTTGACCACTGGAAGGGTCGACCCTCTCTAAAAACAACAAATTGTGTTTAAGATGTCCTAACTGTCGATGGCTTCTAGAAATGAGGCGAGCCAATAATCGCCCAACATAACAAACCAGATCGAGTTTTCAAGAGTTTAGTAGTTGGAGGCCACGAACACAAGAAAAACCCATGTCTTTGATTCGCCCATCGTTGGCCGCCAATATGCTAACCGCCAAATCGTCCATGGTTTTTGTGCAGGACGGAGTGTCAAACGGAGTGTCGGATGGAGTGTCGGACTGAGTGCCAGAAACAAAAACAAGCTATGATTTTTCCCTATGACACACAAAACACGAATTAGTTTCCTAGGAACATAAAAACATACTAAATTACACTCAAAATCATCATAAAACATGAGTTATGCATACCTGGTGTGAATCATAGAGATTTGACACAAAAGATCTTCAAAAACTCTTCAAAACAGGAAAACGCATATACATATTCGGCAAAAAGGATCTAATTAATGTCATGAAATAAATCATATCACAGGCCCAACATTACTCCCACACCTAAGATTTTGCAGGTCCCACTACAAACAAAAATGAATCACCCAACATGACTAGACTTGCGAAGGAAGGGGTGGATTAGCTTTTGTAGCTTCTCCCTCTTGCCCGGGGAATTTTGTATTGGGCCTTTTGTGATGTTTCAATTACATCCAGAGACTATTATTGGTCGCAGTCATATCATCAACCCAACACTATAGAGAATTCATCTTGGCTTGTAGGACAACGTTATCATGGCATAAATGATGACTCATTGTTTCATGCTCTCTAAGTTTGAACTAGAGGGTTTGGAGTTTTTGGAGGTTGTTGATGACATGTGAGGAATATTTGAGATCTATATTATACCCTTTATCCTTTAAACCATGCAAAACAACAATTTTACCTCTGCAAAATTAGTTCCAAAAGTGACTTCCCAGAAGCGCAACAATTCTGGCCTGGCAAACTTGTGAAAAATAGGTATCAAAGTGACACTTGTAACTAAAACAAAGTAACTCCTGTGTAAAAAATGAAAGTTGTTTTTTGTTTTTTAATATGTCCTCGATAAAAAACTCTCTTGGTTTTCAAAAATTCACTTCCAATTGTTAGGAAAACACGAAAAGAAACCATGACTAAAACAGGAAAAACATAGTGTTTTATTTTATGAAAAACTAGGCCTCTAAGAGAATTGAATATATCCAAAAAAATAATGTATATTCAGAAACTGAGAGAGGTTATTTTTTTTTAATATGTCCTTGATAAAAACCTCTCTTGGTTTTCAAGAATAATTTCCCATTTGTTCATAATCCAATCTTGAATTTGGTTACTCAAAAATTACAGAGGCGTGGCGTGCTCTCAGAAGAAACGCAGTGTGGTCTTTGAGATGGTTTTTGGGGGCCTTCCTAGAGGATTTTTGGGCTGAAAGTGGTATGGATGGAAATTGTATGATTTCTGATACACAATGGAACCATCAAGCACTGCAAATTCCTTCTCCAAACCTCTGAAAAACTAACTTGAAGTCAAGTTTTCCAAATGTGTAGGAACCCTCCTATGGCGACTATATTTGGGGAATTTCTCTCAAATAATAACACCTGTGCATAAAATTAAGGAGGTTTTTGTTTCTTGGTCTATGATTGACAAAAATGTCTTTCACTTTTGTCAAATTCATATTCCTTAATTCAGAAACCAATTTTGAAGTAGAACTTTGATCAAGACAATCATTTAAAAATTATGACAAGGAATGATGACATGACCATGATGAAAATTTATGACCTTGGATGAGTGGAGGGAGTATTAATGACACCTAGACACACCAGTGACCATTTTACAACCAAGATATGTCAAATTTTATTTGATAATTTTATTTTGAAAATATAACAATTTGACCTAACAACCCTATCAATCACATGAAAGAGTAAATTTCATCACTGGTGACTGACAGAAATGGCAGATACTAACAAAAGTCTTGGTTTGTACTGGTAGGCATGGTGAACAGGAGAATTTTTATTTCCTTTCATCAATCTGTAACAATTCAAACAATTGTTTCTCTTTTCATAATCTTGTAATACAGATGGCAGTAAGTATTTAGCAGTTGTTATCGCTCTGTATTTGTCACAAAGAATAGTTAAGTATACAAAGTCTTCTATAGCATAAAAATAAAAATGCACAACAATATTATAGCACGCACAATGATGTCATCAATATATAATTTAGCATACCAATACAAACAATTGTTAATATAATATCCCAAGACATTGTAAAAAGACAGTATGACAGAATTTTGACAGAAATCCTACTTCCTCTTCTCATGGGTTTGCTATACAAATGGGCAGTGCTTTGCATTTTTTTCTCTCAGGAAACTCCCCCCAGAACGAAGATATGGCACATCCGTGTGCCATGAATTAGCAATAGGCTTCTTGGTCTTTACTTTTTTTAGAGGGGGTTTAGCAATAGTCTTCTTGGTCTTCTTGCCCGATGAGGCTGCAGGGGTTTCAACAAGTTTCTTGGAATTTTGGTCTGGTAAAGGAATAGCTTGAGCATGAGGGTTTGGGTGGAGTAACAGTCCCTAGATCAAGTGCCTTCTTGCTAGTCTTGATTGTAAGATGAGGGTTTTCAAATTGGTAAATGAACTCATCCCACATTTTCCCCTGTCTTTCCAACTCGGCTAAGACAAGTAGTTTGATAAGGCCATGGTGAAATAGGTTGTTATGGGGATTGGTTACATTCTTCCTCACTTGGGAAGACATCCTCTCAAAACTCTTTAAGAAGTAAAAGGGAAAATTCAATGGCTTATTGAACTGAAAGTGAGCTAATAATCGAAAGTGACGGGCTTTAAAGATGGAATATCTACCTTCACATGTAATCAATCTGGTGATGACTATGAGAGGGTTGATTAGCTCCTCTTTTATCCACTCCTTGGAGTATCCCTTAGCTCTGGAGATGTTCTGAAATTTGGTTTTGAAAACCCTGTTATAGCTTTCTCTTGGAAATTAGTGGTGTTTAAACCAGTGGTCTCCAACTCTTGGGAGCTTTTTGGTTGAGGTAATTGATTCCTCAGAGACCACGAACATAGTGAATAGGAGCAGAGGCAGGCTAAGAGTGTTCCATTATTATTTGTTTTGCCATCGTGCTCACAAAATCCATTCCTCTATCTTGCATTCTATAAGGCATGTAATCATAACTCTGTAATGAACAGTTTGTAACGAAAATAAACCAGTTAAGTGGTATGTTAAGGATATGTACAATAATTTATAACACACAGGGGATTAGCATTTCAAAAATAAAATGACTTCTGATATAATAGCATGTATTATGAAAACAACACACNCCCACTGGTAGAGATGCAACGTGAACATGCCTGCAAAAAGGCTTTGAATCCAGGACCAAACCTCCTTAGCAAAAAGAAAAAACATTACTGACATCTTCTGATTTCCTACAATAGTGGCATGGACAGAATGAGCCAGCCAATGAACCCCATTTTAAAGAAAACTCTCATATCCCAAATAGTTTAGTGGAAAAACTCGGCATCGGCAAAACATCGGCAAGGGTCCTGAAAACATCGCCTAGGAAAAAATCGGAGAAAAAATCGGAAAAAATCGGAGAAAAAATCGGAAAAAATCGGAAAACCTCGGCAAACATTAAAAAATACATAATTTATTCATTTATTTTCAAAATTTTAAACATTTTTCAATATATAAAGCAACAACAACATCATATAAATAGATAGGCACATAAATATGGAGAAAGAACTAATATATATTATATAGTGGATGCCAAACAAAAACTGATACATCAAAATCATTACTGAAAGTCTGAAACCAATACAAAATGACATCAATGATCACATATATAAATGTATATGTCCCAAAACTAACAACTAGCTATATGATATCAAATTATCAACGCCCTCTCCCCCTTTTACAGGAAAAAATCAGGGGATGTTCGCCAGGCCTTGAACTAGAGGCAGAAGGTCCTGGTCGGACATCAATGCTGGATGGAGGACTAGCTACTCTAGTATGTGTAGAAAGTGGTGTTCCATTTTCTACTAGCTCATCATCCTCCATGGTGTATGGATGAATCTCTTCCTCCTCCTCCTCCTCATCCTCCTGCTGGTGTTGTTGCTCCTGGTCCCCTTCCTCTAACCATGTAGGTGCGTCATCCAAGAGAGGCACCTCAATCTCCACCCTCCACTTAGACAATATATCAATATTGTCCAAAGAAATGGCATCCACTTCTGGCTCTTTCTCTATCTGCCTCGTCCAAAATCAGAGATTGTAGTGGACATACACCAAGTCATTAAGACGTGGTAATACCAACCTATAAGAGGGTCATAAAAAACTTGATGAGTGTTGAGGGTTACAAATTTAAATTACAATAAATGTAATTGACTAATTGATTTGTTAAAGTTCTAACTTCTAACCTGTTGCGTCTTTTGGAGTGTATTTTGTCAAAAATACTTCAATTGCGCTCACAACCCGAAGAGCTACAGGTTTGACTGAGTATTCTAATGGCAATTTTTCGTAAATTTGGTGTTTTTGTGCCATAGTTCCTCCACCAAACATCTGCAATAAATAAGAAAGAGAGAACACATTAAAGTTTTAAACAATGAACATAATCAAATAAAAATAAAAATAAAATTTTTGAAATTTAAAATACATAATTGAATTTTATAAATCTAATGACTTACGTGGCATCAAATGGGTCCTTAGCCTGACTGCATCTTCAAAGCCAAATAATCCAGCACATTCTCTATACATCTCTATCTCGCGATTTATCTGATCGTGAATGCTAGCATCAGGTACCATCCTCCGAAGACAAGTAAAGAGGTGATGCAGGAGCATCTCTCCACGTCAGCCAGCCAGCCAGCCAGCCACGTCGAGCACGTGCATTCAAAGCTAAAGAGAGAGGCGCAACCTCATTTGAATTTGAAATTGAATGTAATTAATGTCTAGGCTGGTGAGCTATAGAAGCCATGCCTTTGTGCAGGCATTAGGTAGATCAACTTTAATGCTAGATCGGCTAAGATCTAGATCCGGATGTTGGACTAGACAACCATTTATTGTAATTGAATAGAGTAGGTAGATCTGGAGGGAAGAGCTCGAAGAGCCCCTCAGGTAAAAGAGATTTTCATATCTCATTTTGAAAAAGTAAGTTAGTAGGGTTGTAAGAGGAGATCTAGAGAGAGCTCAGGAACACCATTGTAATTACAGGCATTTGCCATTGTTAATATAACAGAGCAGTTTTTCCTGCATTTCTGTGTTGAATGGATGTCTGTGTGTGTTCTTTATGTATGTTGTAGATGTATGTTAGGCATTTGCAGGAGTGTGTTTGATTTCAGAGTGAAGGTCTTTGAGGTTTCATGCCAGGAGGGCGTGACAGAGTACTGTGGTCTCTGAATACCGGTGCACTGAGGCACTTCTGAACTCTGCGGAGTCAGACAAAGACGTGTTGCGGCACAGGAACTGGAGTCAACCACTCAGGAGGAAGACCTCAAGGTTGCTGAATACCTTGGAGGCAAGGCTGTGTGGGAGAAGACACAGTTGTAGACAGAATCTCTTAGGAGTTCTGTAAGGCTCTGCCAAGTGGGCATTGAGCACAGGCGCAAGGAGCAATTGGAAGAACTCTGCTGAGAGTTTGAAGGAGAAAACAGAATCATTGAGGATTCTGAGAGCTCTGCCAGGTGGGCATTGAGAAGGTACATAGGTGCATAGGAGAAGAAGACAGAAGCTCTGAGGAGTTCTGTAGAGCTCTGCCAAGTGGGCATTGAGCGGGTGCACAGTGGTGCATTTGAGGAAGGAACTCTGCTGGGAGTTCAAAGGAAACAGAATCACTAAGGATTCTGAGAGCTCTACCAGGTGGGCATCGAGCGAGTGCAGAGGTGCATAGAGAAGGACAGAACTGTTGGATGTTCTGGGAGAAGATACTCTGCCAGGAGGGCGTCGAGGAAGTGTGCAGATAGGCACAAGAAGAAAGAGACTCTTTGAGTTCTAGAAGAGAGGAAGAATCCACTGAAGGATCTTCATTGGGTTGTTGAACACCCAGAGAGACTCAGCAAGAGGTTGCTTGAGCAAACAAAGAGAGCCAAGAAGGCATCTAAACATTCTTCATCTGTGGGAGAAGAAAGATCAAATCCCTTAGGGGTCTGAGCGTTTGTAGAAGCTCAGGAAGGACAACACCAGCGTGTGCATGAGGAGACTCTGCAAGGAGTGCAGAAGTTGAAGGATCCTCCAAGGATTCAAAGATAAAAGCTCAGGAGGGCCAGCGTTCTCATACGCGCAGCGAAGCTCAGGTGAAGGAGTTCGCAGAGAGAAGAGAAACAAAGGTCGGAGGCCTTTGAGACTTGGAAATTCTTCCAAGCATAGGAAGAAAGTGCGTAGGAGCTCAGGAGGGAGCAACAACAGCCGTCAGATCGACTGGGAACTGGATCTGGACCGTTGATTTCTACGTCCAGGAGGAGCTCAGGAGGAGCCCACAGAAGGAGGAGATTGACAGCCGTTAGATCTCACTCAGAAATCCCATAAGCCGTTGGATTGGGTGAAGGCGAGCAAAGGTTAAGCCTCTAGAGGAGCGCAGAGAAGGAGAACAGATCTGAGTCGTTAGATCTGGAGCAGGTACCCGACAGTCGTCAGATTGGACAGGAGTTGCACGAGGTTTAGCCATCGGGATAGCAGCCATCGGGAAATCGGGATTCTCGAGGGCAAGAGAATTGAGACATCGCAAGTCTCGAAACACCGGGGAGATCAGAGTCGTCCGTTAGCGGAGACACGTGACGGAGATCCGGAGAGAGTCGGGAATTTGGTTATCGGGAAATCGGAGTTCCCAAGGTCGAAGGAAACGGGACATCGAAAGTCTTGAAATCCCGGAGGAATCGAGACCGTCCATCAAGAAGGACGCATGGTAGCGATCGGCGCCATCGAGAAAGTCCCGACAGGAAGTGTTGATCAGGGTTTCAGTCATCGGGATATCGGAGATCCCGTAGACAAAGTGTTTGTGCACTTTGGAATTGCGAAACGCGATACCCCGATGAGTGGGGGCCAGCTGTCAGCACATCAGGGTTGAGGAAAGAGCCATAGTGGAAGCCAGTTGTCAGTGCTACAGAGAGTCGAGATTTGGATGGTCGAGAATCCCGTAGGCATATGCATTTAGGCATTTGAAACCCCGTAACCCCGACGGGGATAAGGTTGCGGTCATGGAGTAATGGTCACGTGGACTCGGGGCTGAGCTAGGAGGACTTGCAGGGAAGAGAGCCCATCGGGAAATTGAAACCCAAAACCCCGACGGGAGACAGGACTATGGTCACGAAAATAGTGGTCGCATTGGCCAGGGCTTAGCTTGGAGGGCTAAAGCACGTCGGGAAATCGAAGGATCGCGGATCCAAAGGACGTTTGCAATTTGGCATCGAAAAGTCCGAAACCCCGATGAAGAGTATGACTGCGGTCATATACGTGTAGGTCACATGGACCAAAAGCTAAGGTAGAGGGGTGCGCATCGGTGAAAAGGAGCTCATCGGTGATCGGGGAATCGAGAGGACTGTGACTCTCGACAGCAGGAAGCCCGAAACCCCAAACTGAGTCGGGGACAACCACGGTTAGGTGCAGAAGGCCGTGTGGAGGAAGAAGAAAAGACCTGTGGGTCAGATTTCATCAGGGATTCCATTGGAGGAATCTAAAGAGCCGCTTCGGCTCAGCAGAAAGGGATTTGGAGCGATCCTGTGAGCAGGGGAGCGCGACGAGGTGGCTGTAGCGTCTCCACTGCGTCAAGTGGTATCAGAGCTTGAATCTTGCTTGTAGATTTCAGGCAGGAAGAGGAAGAGAATACTCTGATACACATCAGGTGGTATCAGAGCTAAATTATTGTCTGTATATTTCAGGCAAGAGAGGCAAGAGGAAGACAGAGCATTGGAGACTCTGTGACGATTGTTTGCAGGTAGGTAGCAATCAAGAAGGCAGTCAGGGAGACTATAGGATGATGAAGCTGGTAGAACTCTTAGTGCGGAGTGACAGCAGCAGGACTGCTAGGAGAGCAGACAGAGATAGCACCATGGTTACTAAAGGCCATAGGCATGCTAGGAGGAAGAGCCAAGCAGAGAAGCTTGCTGAATTAAGGGCAGATATAGAAAAGCTTGAATTGAAGATACGGCAGGATAAGGAGCCGAGATGGGTGTATGAATGGCCCATGAAGGAAGCCAAAAGCAAAATGGCCAGTCAAGGAGTTGATGGTCAGATGACAGCGGAGGTTGTTAACAGGATGGTTGAGGTATGTAAACCGAAGACTGGGAGAGGTCTCGATGATGATGAAGAATTTGAATTGGGATCGGCTGAGGATCTCAAGCACTGCCAGGAGGGCAGAGTAGAAATTCCAGATTGCCAGGAGGGCAACGGGTTGAGATCGTTGTGGGGTCTCACGGACTGTCAGGAGGACAGCCAGGGAATTTCACATTGCCAGCTAGGCAATGATAAGAGGTCACTGCGAGATCTCGAAGACTGCCAGGAGGGCAGCAGAAGCATCTCAGACTGCCAGGTGGGCAGAGATGAGCATTCGAGACTATCTGAAAGTCTCATGGACTCGGAGGTGAGTTCGATGCAGCAAGGAGTGCTGATGAAGATGGGATCGGTTGATCTCATTGTCTGCCAGGAGGGCAGCGGAAGCATCCCATGTTGCCAGGTGGGCAGGGATGAGCAGATGAGACTATCTGTGGGTCTCATAAACTCAGAAGTGAGTTGGAATCAACCAGGGGAGCTGACAGAGCAAGTGAGCTCAAAGGTGAATTTGGATCAGCAGATGCAGCTGACAGAGGTAAAAGATCAGGATGATCTTCTGATGATTGGGGGAATTGGGATATTCCTACCATGTGCCCAGGAGGAGGCAGAAGTCTGTGTTGCGGATGGTGCAGCAACAGCAGAAGAACAGTCACAGCTGACGATGACTGACAGGGAAGAAGAGGAGTTGGAGTAGACTTTGGAAGCTGCCCAAGCAGATGAAGAAGATGAGCATTCTGAGGAATGGCTCATTACTTTCAGCCAGGAAGCTGAAAGAGCTGTAGCATTGGAGCTGACAGTAGAAGAAGGAAAGGAGAGTGAGCATTCTGAGGAATGGCTCAATGACTTCACCTAGGAAGCTGAGGAAGCTGTAGCGCTGAAGCTAACAGCAAAAGAAGCAGAAGAGAATGATGAGCATTCTGAGGAATGGCTCAATATTTTCAGCCAGGAAGCTGAAAAGACTGCAACAGGGGAGGTTGCAGAAGCAGAAGAAGAAGCAGACAACACTTGCTTTGTTGATCTATGGGATCAAATTGAAGCCCTGGAAGAAAGGGTAAAAGTGCAGGGCGTGCACATCCAACAAGTGAAGTTGGAAATGGATGAAGGAGGCATGGGAGATCATGGTGATCTTCTCATGTGCCAAAAATTTTTGCAGCTGAGGAGACTGCAGAAACAGAACCAGCCACTGGAGCAGCTGGACGAAGTGATAAAAGAGATTATGGCGCTGATGATCCGATCAGCAGAGACTGCCAGCGTGGAGAGGCTGGGCAGAAAAGAAGCAGCAGCAGCGGCACAGTAGAAGCAACAACAGCAGCAAGATGGAGCAGATGAACAGCTCCAAAGGATGATTTGGGATCCAGGAGGATTCCAACCGCTTAGAAGGGAAGCGCATGAGCAGGAGCTCATGATTTTGCAGCTGAGGAGTTTGATGCAGGAGCATCTCTCCACGTCAGCCAGCCAGCCACGTCGAGCGCGTGCATTCAAAGCTGAAGAGAGAGGCGCAGCCTCATTTGAATTTGAAATTGAAGGTAATTAATGTCTAGGCTGGTGAGCCATAGAAGTCGTGCCTTTGTGCAGGCATTAGGTAGATCGGCTTTAATGCTAGATCGGCTGAGATCTAGATCCAGATGTTGGACTAGACAGCCATTTATTGTAATTGAATAGAGTAGGTAGATCTGGAGGGAAGAGCTCGAAGAGCCCCTCAGGTAAAAGAGATTTTCATATCTCATTTTGAAAAAGTAAGTTAGTAGGGTTGTAAGAGGAGATCCAGAGAGAGCTCAAGAACACCATTGTAATTACAGGCATTTGCCATTGTTAATATAACAGAGCAGTTTTTCCTGCATTTCTGTGTTGAATGGATGTCTGTGTGTGTTCTTTATGTATGTTGTAGATGTATGTTAGGCATTTGCAGGAGTGTGTTTGATTTCAGGGTGAAGGTCTTTGAGGTTTCATGCCAGGAAGGCGTGACAGAGTACTGCGGTCTCTGAATACCGGTGCATTGAGGCACTTCTGAACTCTGCGGAGTCAGACAAAGACGTGCTGCGGCACAGGAACTGGAGTCAACCACTCAGGAGGAAGACCTCAAGGTTGCTGAATACCTTGGAGGCAAGGCTGTGTGGAAGAAGACACAGTTGTAGACAGAATCTCTTAGGAGTTTTGTAAGGCTCTGCCAAGTGGGCATTGAGCACAGGCGCAAGGAGCAATTGGAAGAACTCTGCTGAGAGTTTGAAGGAGAAAACAGAATCATTGAGGATTCTGAGAGCTCTGTCAGGTGGGCATTGAGCAGGTACATAGGTGCATAGGAGAAGAAGACAGAAGCTCTGAGGAGTTTTGTAGAGCTCTGCCAAGTGGGCATTGAGCGGGTGCACAGTGGTGCATTTGAGGAAGGAACTCTACTGGGAGTTCAAAGGAAACAGAATCACTGAGGATTCTGAGAGCTCTGCCAGGTGGGCATCGAGCGAGTGCAGAGGTGCATAGAGAAGGACAGAACTGTTGGATGTTCTGGGAGAAGATACTCTGCCAGGAGGGCGTCGAGGAAGTGTGCAGATAGGCACAAGAAGAAAGAGACTCTTTGAGTTCTGGAAGAGAGGAAGAATCCACTGAAGGATCTTCACTGGGTTGTTGAACACCCAGAGAGACTCAGCAAGAGGTTGCTTGAGCAAACAAAAAGAGCCAGGAAGGCATCTAAACATTCTTCATCTGTGGGAGAAGAAAGATCAAATCCCTTAGGGGTCTGAGCGTTTGTAGAAGCTCAGGAAGGACAACACCAGCGTGTGCATGAGGAGACTCTGCAAGGAGTGCAGAAGTTGAAGGATCCTCCAAGGATTCAAAGATAAAAGCTCAGGAGGGCCAGCGTTCTCATACGCGCAGCGAAGCTCAGGTGAAGGAGTTCGCAGAGAGAAGAGAAACAAAGGTCGGAGGCCTTTGAGACTTGGAAATTCTTCAACGCATAGGAAGAAAGTGCGCAGGAGCTCAGGAGGGAGCAACAACAGTCGTCAGATCGGCTGGGAACTGGATCTGGACCATTGATTTCTACGTCCAGGAGGAGCTCAGGAGGAGCCCACAGAAGGAGGAGATCGACAGCCGTTAGATCTCACTCAGAAATCCCGTAAGTCGTTGGATTGGGTGAAGGCGCGCAAAGGTTAAGCCTCTGGAGGAGCGCAGAGAAGGAGAACAGATCTAAGTCGTTAGATCTGGAGCAGGTACCCGACAGCCGTCAGATTAGACAGGAGCTGCACGAGGTTTAGCCATCGGGAAATCGGGATTCTCGAGGGCAAGAGAATTGAGACATCGCAAGTCTCGAAACACCGGGGAGATCAGAGTCATCCGTTAGTGGAGACACGTGACGGAGATCCGGAGAGAGTCGGGAATTTGGTTATCGGGAAATCGGAGTTCCCAAGGTCGAAGGAAACGAGACATCGAAAATCTCGAAATCCCGGAGGAATCGGAACTGTCCATCAGGAAGGACGCGTGGTAGCGATCGGTGCCATCGGGAAAGTCCCGACAGGAAGTGTTGATCGGGGTTTGAGTCATCGAGATATTGGAGATCCCGTAGACAAAGTGTTTGTGCACTTTGGAATCGCGAAACGCAATACCCCGATGAGTGGGGGCCAGCTGTCAGCACATCAGGGCTGAGGAAAGAGCCATAGTGGAAGCCAGCTATCAATGCTACGGAGAGTCAGGATTTGGATGGTCGGGAATCCCGTAGGCATATGCATTTAGGCATTTGAAACCCCGTAACCCCGACGGGGATAAGGTTGTGGTCATGGAGTAATGGTCACGTGGACCCGGGGCTGAGCCAGGAGGACTAGCGGGGAAGAGAGCCCATCGGGAAATTGAAACCCAAAACCCCGACGAGAGACAGGACTATGGTCACGGAAATAGTGGTCGTATTGGCCAGGGCTTAGCTTGGAGGGCTAAAGCGCGTCGGAAAATCGAAGGATCGCGGATCCAAAGGACGTTTGCAATTTGGCATCGAAAAGTCCGAAACCCTGATGAAGAGTATGACTGCGGTCATATACGAGTAGGTCACATGGACCAAAAGCTAAGGTAGAGGGGTGCGCATCGGTGAAAAGGAGCTCATCGGTGATCGAGGAATCGAGAGGACTGTGACTCTCGACAGCAGGAAGCCCGAAACCCCGAACTGAGTCGGGGACAACCACGGTTAGGTGCAGAAGGCCGTGTGGAGGAAGAAGAAAAGACCTGTGGGTCAGATTTCATCAGGGATTCCATTGGAGGAATCTAATGAGCCGCTTCGGCTCTGCAGAAAGGGATTTGGAGCGATCCTGTGAGCAGGGGAGCGCGACGAGGTGGTTGTAGCGTCTCCACTGCGTCAAGAGGCCATCCATCACCTCGTCATCAAAGTCAAAGTTGCATTTGTAGGAAAATGCAGGGTTGAGGAAAAGCGTTGCTGCATGAATGGGTCGATGGAGCATTCCGGTCCACCGACTATCAATCAAATCCCATATCATCATCTGTCTGTTGAACCCAGGGGTACCCTTTCCCTCATAATAAGCCCGGATAGATTCTTTGGCCTTATCCATGGCCTCATACAAATAGCCCATTACGAGCTTATCGCCATCAACCAATCTCAGAACCTTTACCAAAGGTTCAGCAACGGAGAAAACTTCTTCTACTCCTTCCCAAAAGGAGTCATTGTACACCAATCTAGCAATGGCTCTACCATCCACTCGCCTGCTATATCTGCAATCACGCCACTCACCAGAAACAAACATTTGCTTCAACTCATACTGACATTGAAGCAAAGACTGGAGGGTGAGGAAGTGTGTCGCAAAACATGTGACTGCCAAATGTCGCAACTCCCT
>SNQJ01S0071850.1:38185-55235 GCA_010110895.2 Picea sitchensis | reverse complement strand
TTATGGGAGAAAAGGATCCATATCTAGATTTTTTAGGTATTGATTGGGAATGTGAAAAATATGTTGTTATTGATATTAAAAAGGAAACCATGCCCTTTGAGTCAGATGGAATGAAATTCACCCAACTATTAGATACCTACCAAGGACCAAGATACATTGAGCATGCAAATTATAACATGGAACAAAATGTCCTCAATTAGTTTTATACAATGACTGCAAGTAAACGAGATGATTATATTAACCCTATTGCAGATGGTTCAATGAGTTGGAGGAGTGTTCAATCTAGGGATGAAGATTCTGAGGTAGTTTTTGATAATTGGAAACAAGTTATGAAAAATTATCCATGCATTGCGGTATTTTTCATGTAGTCAAATGGATCAGGACAGAGCTTAGGGAATTTCCAACTTATGATGAGAATTCGTATTTATATCATTTCCTTGTGGATATGGAGTATGCAGTTATGGAGGAGCATCATATTCTAGCTTTGGATATAACCTTGAAATATACTCATTCTAGGTGGTGGGATAGTTACAAAGAATCCCTTTTATCATACATTTGAGTGAATATCAGAAGAGGAAGAGTTGAATGTTAACGTTGGACACATATGATGGTTTATCTAATCAAGATGACCACATTGAGCATTGTCTTAAAGTATGGAAATTTACACAATTGTCTTCTCATTTTTGGTTACACCAGTTCTTTCATTCTCTGGGAATAGTTCCAAAATACTGGTATGTGCATGAAGATACTAGATGAAAAAATTCATGTTGGAAGATACTATAAGGTCAATTATGCCATGATTTCTCATTTTCTGGTAAGTCTTCTAAAGTCATATTTGTACTACAATAAATTAAGAAAATGTTGTTCACTAATGAATTCAAGCCTCATTATTCACATGCAGTATGTCCTGAGAATGAATATCTACTTCAATAGAGTTTTTATTGATCCCCTTCTAAAATACAAATGGCTTGTAGCAAGGTTGACAAGGACCGTGAATATCTCAAATACTTGGGTGGGATTAAACATATAACATTTAATGAATTCATGTGAATAAGAGAAGTTATAAATACTCCATCTAGTAATGTTGGAAGTTCATATAATCATCCCCTGAAGTTGCAAAAAATAAATATTGGAAGTGAAGAGCATCCCATGTTGGCTTTTGTAAGAGATTATTGGGATGAACATACCATGACAGAGATTGAGGATTTGTTGTGGGAGTATGAGTATTTGTTTCCAAAAAAATTATTAGAATTAAAATGAATTAAAGGATACTTGAGATAAATTAAAATAGAACTTAAGCTTGATGCTAGACTAGTCAAACATAGACCATACCACCTGAAACCTAGAGCTAAAAGAAAGGTCAAGAAGGAGATTGACAAAATTCTTTCATCTAGGTTAATCTTTCCCATGGATGAGGCTGAATGGATTACTCCTATTGTTATATAGAGAAATAAGGGTATTGATGACATAAGAGTTTGTGTAGACTACAAAAGGTTGAACTTAACATGTGTACACAATCCTTTTCCTACTTCTATTAATGATGAAGTCCTCAATCAGGTGGCTAGAAATGAAGCATATTATTTCACTGATGGTTTCTCAAGATATTATGAAGTCAAAATTGCAAAAGAGGAAAGAAGAAGATCACATTTTCTACCAAGTGGGGTTCTTTTGATTATGATGTTATGCTCTTTGCATTGAAGAATGATCTTGTTGTTTTTTCCAGGATTGTGATTGTTTCCTTTTGGGATTTTATTCACATATGTATTTAATTTTATATGAATGATTGTATGGTGTATATATTGTTGAAGAAGCACAAAGGATTACTATGTTTAATTTTTTACCATTGCAAGCAATTATAGATCTCACTAAATATGAAGAAATGTATTTTTTGCATGCCTTTTGGAATTTTTTTGGGACATATTGTATGCAGGGAAGGAGTTTTGGTTGATCCCACAATGGTTACTATGATTATTAATATTCCTCTTATGATTTATAAGTAGTTGTGGTCCACTTTCGATCATACTGGGTATTATTGCACGTTTATCAGAAATTACACAAGCATAACTGCCCCATTGGAGAAGTTGTTGAAGAAATATGAAGTCTTCAGATGGAACCACGAGTGTGATCAAGATTTAAACATTCTCAAAGAAAATATGAGTACTACTCCTATTTTGATATATCCTAATTGGAAGGGGGAATTCCATGTTCACATCGATGCTTCTAGAATTTATTTAGGTGTTGTCCTTGCACAACCTAGTGAAGGAAATCTACATCACCCTATTTATTTTTCTAGTATAAAACTTTCATACGTCGAGCACAACTATACTACTACTAAACAAGAAGGGTTAGAAATGTTCTATTCTCTGCAAAAGTTTATATGTTATTTGTTAGGAGATCATTTTAAATTTTTTACTGACCATTTATCTTTGAAATATCTGGTCAATAAGCATGTGTTAGAATGAAGGATTTGTAAGTGGTTGTTTCTTTTTTAGGAGTTTTCCTTTGATGTCGTTGTCAAGAAAATAAATTTCATTTTGGTCCTAATCACTTGTCTCAGCTAGAGTTAGGAGAAAGTGTTGGAGTTGTGGATTACTAGCTCCCAGATGTAGACTTATTCAAAATTGAGGTTACCCCAGATTATATTTATGATATTGCATTTTTTCTAACTATTGGTACTATGACTGATGGATATTCTGCAACTCAAAAGAATCACCTCATGGTTTTGATTGAATACTATCAATTGATTGTAGGACAATGATATAAATTGGGATTGGATAACATCCTTATAAGTTGTGTACTTGATCATGAGTGACCTGAGATGTTGTGGGAATGTCATAGTGGAGTTGTGGGAGGACATGTTGGAGGGAAGGTGACCACACAAAAGATACCTCAAGTAGGATTATGGTGACCAACTATGTTCAAAGATGCTAAGGATTATGCCATAGCATGTGATATCTTTCAATGAGTTGGTATTTCGTCACACAGGGAAGAGTTTCCATTACATCTTGTTTGATCACTTCAAGCTTTTGAGAAATGGGAGCTCGACTTTGTAGGACCTATCAACCTGCCATCAAAGAACTCAAAGGCAATGGATATCATCACTGCAATAAACTATCTCACCTACTAGGCTGAAGTAGAACATATTAGGGATGTTTCTATAGATATGGAAGCCGTGTTCATTTTTAATAATATCGTTACTTAGTTTGGGTGTCCTAGAAGTTTGACCAGTGACCAAGGTGCACATTTCATTAGTGATACAATAGCCACCCTCACTCAATAATTTCTGATTTAACATCACAAAAGTAGCACGTATCATCTGCAAGCCAATGGTACAGTGGAAGAATTCAACGAAATTATAGAGAAAGGATTGACTAAATCTTGTTTCATTAAATGACATGATTGGGATGAGAGAGTTCTAGTTGTGCTATGGGCCTACAGAACCACTACAAAGAAATCAAATAGGAATACTCCTTTTCAATTGGTATATCAGAGAGAAGGAGTAGTGCCAGATGAGTTCATAACTCCGAGTTTATACATTACACATGTGACTCATATGAAAGATGATGAATTAGTTGTAGAGCTATTGGAACTGGATGAAGATATATTTCTAACATATTTTCATCATATTGTGGAGAAGGCTAGATAGAAGGCTTGGAATGATAGACACATCAAGAGAAAGACAATAAGTTTCAAAATAATTCATGAAATTTACAAATGCATTGGCTTGGACCTTTTATATTTGTAAAAATTCAGTAGTCAAGAGATATTAAGCTAGAGAAACTAGATGGTGTTCTTTGTCCTGGATGGGTAAATGGCACATGCTTTAAGCCCTACCTATATGTTGATTGAAGAAAGTTTCTCTACGATTTTGTAACATGGAGTAAATAAAGTATGTAGGTTTCCATTTTGTTTTGTCATTTTCCTTTTTTTCCAATAAAAAAGTGATGTATTTAACTATCGTTCACACCTAGATTCTAGTTATCATAGTCATTTTGTCTAGTTTTGTTCACATCATTATGATCAGGGGGATTCCATGTCATATATTTCTGAATAGAGTAACTTCCTCTATTTGATTCATTTCATGCCCCTATCATAGTGTTCATTAAATGTAGTTGTTACCTTTTCATTGTCATCCTATCTTTCCCAGTAACACTCATTTAGGTCCAAAAGTTCACTTGTACTTTTTCGGTTGATCACCGACCAAGTAGTTATTTTCCCATGTAACATGGTATTCCAAGTCTATGTTTATCTTTGTTCTATTTAATTCCCAAATCACTGATCTGATTTCGTTGTGTCTGTACATCATGTCTATTGTGAATTCCAATTTCATTATGTGGTTTCCTCCCTAATGAAAATTTAATTATTGTCTCGCGCTACCTTCGTCGTGACTGTCTATAAACTAATGGCCAGTCCCTGTTCAAGTCATTGTTTTCTGGTCGACTATCTGGATTCTTCACTCTAGAGTCCAGTCAACATCTCATGAGTCTGTGTCCATGTCTTTATCCACAAGTTTTTTTTATGTATCAGTGAAGGTCTACAAGCATGGGTCATACTACATCTCTAGGGGTGATTGTAGTTCAGTCAAATATACATGATCCAAGAGTTGATATACTCAAAGATTCATAGAGAAAGTTGGACTAGATGAGGATACTTGATGTTGATTTTTTAGATGAAGACTTGTTGCCCAAAATAAATTCAACACTTATATGGATTATACGACCTTGTAATCTGGAGAGTTAGCATGGTAGTGGAAAATTCCATATCTTCCACTTAATGAGTCCACTCTAATGAATTTGCGTGACCTGCCATTTTTTAGAACTACATGGAAAGTTGTGAAGTGCATTAATTTTCTTATTACTCGAGTACACAATGGTGCTCTGTGGCTCAAAAAATCATATCCTATCCATGTCAAAAATATTCATTAGTTGACAGGGCTTCCAATGGAGGGAGAATACTTATCCAAAGTATTAAGAGGCTTAGGGAAGCATAACCAAAAGAAAGGAGAGATCAACCTATACAATAGGTTCAGTATCAGACCTGGAGGTCTCGGAGCACTTATCGATTCCATTAATGATGAGAAAGTTTGTTGTACCTACTATCTCATTGTGGCTAAATTCATGAAATATTACTCCAAGGGTGAATGCACTATAGATCCTATCTCCATCGTTGAGTTTTGTAAATAGGGAGTGCCATTAAATTGGTGCAAGTATTTGATTATTGAGATGTTTCAAGATTGTGTTGGCATGCATGAATGGGGTGGTTATTTCATATATGTTTATATGTAGGTTGCATTTAAAATGTCGAAGTGGAGGCCTCCATATGGTCGTGAACTGTCATACAGTCCTAATCATTGTATTTCTAAGATATCTAACCCCTGGAAAGCTATAAGTGATAGCCCCAACAAAACATATAATAATACTTCCTTCTTGAAGTGTTATAACGATCTCATAAACACAACCCAATGAATGAGGATTACACAAGGGTTTCTGAATCGACATACTGGAAATATCTAGTTCGACATGAAACCATATGGCTTCACATAGAAACCAATGTTGTTCAATATCCTCTTCTCCCTTTCCAAAAAAATCAAGGTATCAATTAAGGGATCCTATAGTATGTGTTCCCATAGTTGAACTTATAGGTATTACTGAAATAAACCCATAGGATCCTAGTTGCGATATAACTTTAGAACTTTCCACACTTTCATTACTACTATTGATCAAATTTGTAGAACTAGAACTACTTGAATAATTTTGAAAAAATAGGAAATACCATATTTGTATATGGAACTAGGGGAATAGGTGATTCACGAATATATAATTTTCCTCCTAAGTGGATATCTTTGATTTGGGGGGTCTCATTCTCATGTAGTGCTATAATATTTTCTTGATCTAGGCCTATGTCTTTTGGAGTACTAGGTTTAGTTTCTTCTGCAACTATGTCTGAGGTTTGGGATGAGATGTCTTCATCACAAGTAGTGCCTAATATTACCCTATCATATGTATTTTCCAAACACTCTTCCTCTTTTTTTCTTACTTGGGGATCTTCACTTCTTCTACCAATTCTCTCTTTAAACCATTGACTTTCCAGTATTCCTCATCTCTTCAACTTTCGCAACTCTTAGGAGGTCAATTTTTGGCACAAGATTTATAGGGTTGTAAAAGATAATGTTTTCTATTTAGATCCTTCTAGTGACCAATACAAGATCTTCTAGACTAATTTTGCTAAAGATTTATTTTAGTGGTTAGATCGGCTACAAAAAGCCCCATAATAAAACTATTGGGTCAAAAACAGATACAACTAGACTACTGAAAGTTTAGCATCTCCTTACCACTTAGATCGTCATATCTCATGAGTTATACACTTGTGGGTGTGGACTATTTTGGAAGGTTACATTATTGAGTTTGCTACAGAGAACCATCAAGCCTTTTCAAAGGTCGAAGAAATATTCACTAAAGGATCCAAAGGAATAATGTTGCAAGAAATACCTTTGTGGATTAAGGTCCTCTTGGTAAAGGAGGAATGCTTAATGTTCCCTTAGTAAACATGGTATCTTAACCCCTTTCACTCGGGTGAAAGGTGATTTATGGGAGGATTCATGAGTTGAGTAACATAAGAGTCTCGTTTATGCATGGAGGATTGTCGAGAGAAGAGTGCGTGAGATGAAGAATATCTAAGCAAGGCTACCATTGGTGAAAATAGGTGGCATAAAATAATGATAATAGTGATGAAAAGAACTGATCCATTGCAGGAAGAGATCAACCTTGATGGTAATAATAGAAAGGATATATAAGAGTCGTGGAAATGAACAAATGAGGAAGACTAGAAATTCAATGGTTGAAAGAGAGAATTGATAGAATACATGAAGATCTCCAAGTAAGAAAATAATAGGAAGAGTTTTTGGAAAAGAAAAATGATAGGGTAAGAGTAGGAATTGTTGGTGATGAAGACATCTCATCCCAAACCTCAGACAAAGTTGAAGAAGGAACTAAACATAGTACTCCAGAAAACGCATGTGTATATCAAGAGAATATTTTAGAACTACATGAGAATGAGAGCCCCCAAATCAAAGAAATCCATTTAGGGGGTAAATGATCTAGTCGTGAATCACCTATTCCCATAGTGCCATATACAAATATGGTATTTCCTATTTTTCAAAATCATTCAAGTAGTTCTAGTTCTACAAAATTGATCAGTAGTAGTAATGGAAGTGTGGAAAGTTCTAAAGTTATATCGCAACCAAGACCATGTGGGTTTATTTCAGTAATACCTATAATTTCAACTATGGGAACACAAACTGCAGGACCCCTTACCTGATACCCTAATTTTTGTGGAAAGGGAGAAGAAGATGTTGAGCAACATTGGTTTCTATGAGAAGCCATATGGAGGTCTCGAGGGACTCCAAAAATGAACAAGTTGGTTGATTTTCATACCACTTTGAGAGTTCAATATCTCAAATGGTACATTAAGATCATTGAGCTAGGGATTCAAGGAAAATATTTCAATATAGTTTGGGTAATATAGAGGTTAATTGTAGAATTGTGGTTGCCATGGTCATAACAACAAGGTCCTTCTGAATTGTAGGGGATAAAGAAGAGATATGGGGATTTTGCATGGGAGTATAGCCAGATATTTAAAGATGCAATAGGGATGTTGGAAAACCCTATTCATGAATACCATCAGGGGGAGTGGTTTATTCATGGGTTTATAACTCTAAATCACATCCCTTTAACCTAGAAGAGGAAAAATTATCTAGGAGAAGAATTGGAACAAGCCATCAAGGTTGAGGCTATGGAAAGCTATTTGGGAAGTTTGAGAATCATGAGAATCCCTGAAAACACCAATATTTCATAACAACAATGTCAGATCTCTACATTAACTGAGGATATCCAAGAGTTGACACTTCCAAAGGAAAGTTGACTCAAGTCTGGTGTACGAACTATTACACTGAAGGTCATGCAGTGAATTAACGTCCAATATTGAGGGGTGCAGGACTCTCGAGTACTCCAATGGAACCTCTGCTAGTAGGACCACCTAAAGAAGTTGTACAAGTTGTTGCTACAATGTCATTTCATGGACCTGGTCAATATCATTCCTTTCCAAATAATCAAGGGGGTTAGACAAATGAGTGGTGTGAGATCTATCGAAGTCATGGGAATTCTTCATGCCATTTCCCCATTCTACAAAAGTATATGTCTACGACGCATACAATTTATTGTGATTTATATGGTTCACCAACTCATAATACCAATCATTGTCATGCTTTAGATGCACTTGCAGACAGTTTGGACTTATCTGTGTTCATATTAAATGAAGGACCTCAAGGGTTTGGAGGAGATTGTTGAGGCGAAGGGGGATAGAGAGTTGGTTGAACTGGAGGAAGAGGACTATTTTGATGATACATTTGTGATGAATAGGGACACCTTGCGAGGGATTGTCCACTACCAAGAAGACCCGGGTGTGCACACTACAGGGACAACATTCATGCTACTGAAGATTGTCCTATTCTAATTTTTAAGTGGGAATATCAGGACAGACAAAGAGGATAATTTTTTATAAATTTTGAGCCTAGGGTTGTAGCTAAAGGAAGGGGGCCTAATATTAATATCATTACCAGAGGAGGAGAAAATATTGGTATTGATGTAGAAATTCCACATCAAATCAACATTCAGAAGGTTTTCCTGGAAAGCACTATGTATGATCCTGTACGACAGAAGAAGTTATTCAAGAATGCAGTAGAATGGTTCAGGCAGATGCCTAGTCCCTCAACACCTGAAGTCGATGAAACTAGTTTCAAGATGAATCCTCATCATACAAGGATCACTAGAGAATCATCTACTCAGATGGATAGTTAGGTTAAGTCACATAAATATTTCAATCTTTGGTTTCAACTATTTTCTAACATTTTAGACGATGAGAAGCTCACTGATAAGTTGCATAACACTATTAAATTTTCCTTGGGAATTGAAGGAAATCTAAAAGAGTTCAATGTTTCTAACCTCCATGAGAGAAATGCAAGTATATTCCAAAGAAAAAAGAGGTAGACATGGATGGAATTTAGATTGAACGTCTAGATAGATGATATGAAATTAAGGATGTTATGTTGGACCTAGCCTCTAATGTTAATAATTTTCCAAAGAAAACCTGGGAGGCAATGGGAAAACCAAAACTAATTTATTCCCCTATTTAGATGTAGATGGATAATCAATACTGCATCTTTCCAGTTGGGAGGCTACAAAATTTAGAAGTGGATTTAGTTGGTGTCAAAAAAATAGATGACTTTGAAGTTATTGAAATTATGGTAGAAAAGGATCCATATCCAGCTTTGTTAGGTATTGACTGGGCCTATGAAAAATATTTTGTTATTGATATTAAAAAGGAAACCATGACCTTTGAGTCATATGGAATGAAATACACCCAACCATTAGATCCCTACCAATTCCCACAATATATTGATCTTGCAGATGATAACATGGAATAGGATGTCCTTAATTAGTAGTATACAATGACTGCAAGGAAACAATATGATTATATTAACCCTACTGCAGACGGCTCAATGAGCAGGAGGAGTGTTCAATCTGGGGATGAATATTCCGAGGAAGCATTTGATAATTGGCATCAAGGAAGTTTTTAAAATTTCTCCAGGTGTTGCACTACTGTTCATTTAGTCAAATGGATCAGGACAAAGCTTAGGTAATTTCCAACTTATGACGAGACTTCATATTTACATAGTTTCCTTGTGGATATGGAGTATACAATTGCAAAGGAGAAACATATTCCATATTTGGATATAACCTTGAAATATAATCTTGCTAGGTGGTGGTATAGTCACAAAGAATCCATTTCATTAGTCATTCGAGTGAACATCAGAAGAGGAAGATTCTGATGTTAACGTTGGAGACATATGATTGTTTATCTAATCAAGTTGACCACATTGAGCATTGTCTTAAAGTATGGAAATTTACACAATTTCCTTCTCAGTTCTAGGTACACCAATTCTTTCATTCTCTGGAAATGGTTCCAAAAGCATGGTATGTGGATGAAGAGACCAAATAACCAATTGCATGTTGGAAGATACTATAAGGTCAATTCTGTCATGATTTCTCTTTTTCTGGTAAGTCTTTTGAAGTCATAGTTGTACTACAAAAAAATAAGAAAATGATGTTTACTAATGAATTCAAGCCCCAATATTCACCTACAATATGTCATGAGCATGAATATCTTCTTCAATATAGTTTTTGTCCATTCCATTCTAGAATACCTCTGGCTTGTAGCAAGGTTGACAAGGACCCTGAAGATCTTGAAGACTTGGGTGGGCTTAGAAATATGAACTTTAAGGAATCTGTGGGAATAAGATCAGTTAAAAATACTCCATCTAGTAATGTCGAAAGTTAATATAATCAACCCCTAAAGTTACAGAAAATAAATATTGGAAGTGAAGAGAATCCCAAGATGGCTTCTGTAGGAGATTATTGGGATGAATAAACCATGCCATAGATCCAATCTTTGTTGCGAGAGTATGAGGATTTGTTTCCAAAACATTTCTCAAAATTAAAAGGAATTAAAGGAGACCTGGGAGAAATGAAAAAAGAACTTAAGATTGATGCAAAACCAATTAAACATAGAACATGCCCCATGAACTGTACAGTAAAAAAAAGGTCAAGAAGGAGATTGGCAGGATGCTTGCAACTAGGTTAAGATTTCCCATGGATGAGGTTGAATGCATTACTCCTATTTTTATATAGAGCGAGAGGATTATTGATGTCATACGAGATTGTGTAAACTACACAAGTTTTAACTTAACCTATGTATACTATCCTTTTCGTACTCATATTAGTGATGAAGTCCTTGATTAGGTGGCTAGAAATGAAGCATATTCTTTCACTGATGGTTTCTCAAGATATCATCAAGTCAAAATTGCAAAATAGGACAAGAAGAAGACCACATTTACTACCAAGTGGGGTTCTTTTGCTTATAATGTTATGCTCTTTGGCCTGAAGAATGATCCTGATGTTTTTTCCAGGATTGTGATTGCTACCTTTTGGGATTTTATTCACAAGTTTATTGAAGTTTATATGGATGACTAGACAATGTATAGCTTGTTGAATAAGTACATAGGATTACTACAATTAATGTTTGACCGTTGCAGGAAGTTATAGATCTCACTAAATATGAAGAAATGTATTTTTTGCATGCATTTTGGAAATTTGGTTGGACTTATTGTTGTAAATGTGTTGAACCTGCACAGAATAGATCTAGCTAGGAATTGACATATACAGTTGTAGAGAAAATAGAAGAAAAGAGAAGCAGGAGAGAAAGAATGGAAGAATTCTAATTAACCAAATGAATGAATGATAATTTACACATGGTATAATATGTATAACTCAACCAATGTGTACTGGAGGAGAATCCAATGCACCATAGTGGTGGTCTAAATTGATATAGACACACACCAACAGTTACGGGAGTAAACTGCCACCTAGTATAATCTATCGAGCAGTTGTGGAAGTGAACTGCCACCTAGCTGAGTTAACTAGTCTATCGGTATTTAGTTAACTGACTGAAACATAGTGAAGTTAGGAGGATATCAGGGAATCATGAGTAATGTGCTAGTTTTTTGATGATAACAAGGAAAATGTGCATTAGTTTGTGATGATCCCAATGTTGCAGGTTGATAATCCCAATGTAGCATCTAGAATCCACTCAATTGATCAAAATGAAGTGAAAAATGAAGAGAATATTCTCCCTAGAGGAATATTCTTCCCAAAATATAGGAGACTGAATAATGACTATTAAACATAGGAAAAACCTTAGTAAAAATAAATCGTAGGTGTGTGTGAAGTAACTCCAACACCCCCCCTGAACATTACTATGGTGAAAATAATGAATGGGTCCTGGAAATGAGGCCATGTTAGGTACCCAAATAAAAAAGATACAATGAAATAAAGTGAGGAAAGAGGGAAAACCCCTCCCTCAAGGTACAATTTATGTAAAAAGAATAACTGACAGTTTCTAGGCAGCTGTGTCATTCACTCCAAGTCGATTTTGTAGAGAATGAAAGTTCTTCTCATTGAAGGTTTTGGTGAAGATGTTTGTAGTCTTTTCTATTGAAGGGCATAAATGCAGGTCAATAATCCCCTCATGTACTAAGTACCGGATGTAGTGCATGTGGATCTCAATGTGCTTCATTCGCTACCTATGAAATGGATCTCTACAGAACTTTTGAGTGCTCTGGTTGTCACACTAGAGGACGATCAACCGATGAAACTAAATTCCCAAATTAGTGAGAATATGTTGTAGCCACATAGCCTAAATGGTAATCTTAACTACCCCTATGTACTCTGCCTCGACTAAAGATAGAGAAATAACATCATGCTTCTTGCTCGACCAACAGATAGGCCCAGAACCAAGACTGAGTGAGTAACCATATGTGGACTTGTGATCAGTGTTATCGTCATCCCAGTTAGAATTAATGAACTCGATGAGGTCCAATGTAGATTATGTTGCATAATGAATCCCAAAGGGGATGGTTCTATGTACATATCAAAGCATATACTTTGCATCCTTCCAATGTAGCTCATGTGGCTTCTGCATGAACCTAGAAACTATGCCAACTACATATGAGAGGTCTGGTCTGGAGTGTGTGAGATACAACAAGATCCCCACTGGTTGTCTATATAGTGCGCTACCAGCCACTGGAGTGTCCCCACCATCCTCAATTTTAAATCCTGATAGGAAAGGAGTCGGAGAAGACTTGCAGTCTGTCATGTGAAATCTCTCAAGGAGATCTTGTGCATACTTGGCCTGAGAGAGTTTGATTCTTGATGCATCCTGACTGATCTCAAGTCCAAGGAAGAAGTGTAGTGGAACCATGTATGTCATCAATAAAATGTCATGGATAATCCTCTTGACTGTAGAAAATGCTGAAGTCGATAAACTGGTGATCAACAAATCTTCAACATAGAAAACTAAGAGTAGAAGTGAATCAGTCGTCCTGAGCATGTAAACATTCGAGTCTGATTTATAGAGTACAAAGTTCTGTGACAATAGGTAGGAGTCCATATTGGCATACCATTCCCTCGGAGCCTACTTGAGGCCATAAAGAGACTTCTTTAGTCGACATACCAAAGATTAATCCTGCATAAATCCCTAGGACTGCTCCATATTGATCTCCTCAGAGAGATCACCGTGAAGAAATTCATTCTTCACGTCCATCTAATGGACTTCCCATCCCTTGGTTGCTGCAATGGAAAGTGCCAATCATATGAAATCCATATTTTCTATTGGAGCAAAGGTCTCATTATAATCAATTCCATGCAACTACTAAAATCCTTTGGCAACAAGCCTGGCTTTGTATCTGCTAATATTTCCATCCACTGCGCTCTTGGTCCTGTAGACCCATCTGCACTTGAAAAGTTTCCTTCCAGAAGGAAGGGGAACCAGATCCCAATTCTGGTTCTTGAGGAGGGAGTTGTACTCCTCTTGTATGGCTCCTTTTCTCTAGCGTTGCATCTGGCTCCTCTGCTCTGGCTCTGCATCTGCATTTGGATTCATTAAATCTTCATCTTACTATACCAACTCTATATGTAGATCATATGAATCCTCCGAATTAGAACTCTCATTTGAAGAAGAGTCGACATGTGCATTCTCATCATCTCTGACAGGTGGAAGAATAAAGGTGTCTGCATGCGGCTATTAAGGGACATGCGATACACTTTCCTCAAATTGGACACTTCGATGAATGATGAGATGGTCCAAGGAAAGATCAATAAGTCTGTATCCCTTCACACCGTCAGGGTATCCAACAAAGATACACTTTGTTCTCTATGGATCAAGTTCCTTCCTCTTTTCAGAGGGAATCTAGGCCCATCCACGTGAACCAAAAATACGAAAGCGGGTCACTTCCAGTTTGAGGTCGCTCCAAGCCTCGTAGGGGGTCTTATCCTTGACATATCTATGGGGAGATGTATTTTGGATGTAGGTTTCACAATTAAGTTCTTCGTCCCATAATCTCTGTGGAAGTGACTTTGCATGTAGCATGCAAGATGCCATCTCTTTTAGAGATCCGTTTTTCTGCTCAGAAACTTTGTTTTGCTACAGAGTATAGGTTACTGTGTGCTGCAACTGAATCCCTAACTCATGAAAAATATTTTGGATCTTATGGTTGACATACTCTCCCCTGTTATCAGCTCAGAGGACTTTGATTTCCTTTCTTGACTATGTCTCAACCAGGGCTTTGAAATCTTTGAGGTGTTGAAAGACCTCTGAGTTTTTCCTGAGAAAGAAAATCCATGTGAAGCGTGAGAAATCATCAAGAAAAATGAACAGGTACCTTTCTTTGTTGATTGATGGATGCAAAAAAGGGCCCATGAGGTCACTATGGATCATATCTAAAGGAGAGGAAGCTCTCTGAGTCTTTCCTTTGTCGAATTTCTCTTGAGGGTGTTTTCCAAGAACACATCCCTCACAGATTCATTTGGAGAAATGGATGTCTGGTAGACCATCAACCAATCCTTGCTTGCTAAGTTGTTTCATATATCTGAAATATAAATGCCTGGACCTTTCATGCCATATCCTACTGCTTTCATTAGCATGGGTAAGAAGTAAAATAGAATATGGTTCAATAAATTCAAAAAATGTGTAAAGCCTAGATTAATGATTTACCTCACCGGTAGCAACCCTAGAATTGGTTTGCATGGCATAGATGTTCACTGCATCAGGTGTGAATATGAATTTCTTTCCGGTGCCGAATTTTTTTATATGATACACAGATAGAATATTGATGGAAATTTTGGGAACGTGAAACACATTCTCAAAGCTTATGTTTGTGAGTTCAATCCTTCCTTTGTCGATGACCTCAACTGGAGAGTTGTCCCCCATCAGAATAAGAGGACCTTTGTATCCATCCAATGAATAATATACTTCTTTTGTGGCATACATGTGATGTGATGCTTCTGAATCTATGATCCAAGCATCGAGAGAGGAGTTGATGGCAATCAAAGAATGGCTAGAATTTCCTTTCTTGGGATTCTCATCTTCTGGCTTCTTCTTCTTTTCACCCTCGGGGATGTGATCTCCAAGGTTGTTTTGCTGAAGTATTTGAGTCATTATATCTATATACTTCTGCATACATTCAAATTCTAGATGGAATCCTTTATGGAAGTAAGAGCATTTCTCCCCTTTTCTTCCCTTTCCACCTTTGCATCCAGTGGCATCGTTGAAGGGTTTTGAGTACCCTTCCTTCTTCGGATTTGCATGAGCTTTCATTTTTTCTTTATATTTAGATTTATGATATTGATTACTACTTCCATATTGCATAGTGAGTGCATTCACCTTTGGGCATTTGATTTTTTCCATGTTGATGAGCTTGGTCTGCTCTTGTGTCATAGATTCAATATATTCCTCAAGAGAAGGCATCTTCCAGGTGGCTCTAGAGGTGAATCTAAATGAATGGAAAATGGATACAAACACTAAGAATTCAAGACCAAGTTTGGAGAGAATATTGAGAACCATTTAATTCTCCTCCTTAGATTTATCAACCCTGAAAACCTTGAGTTGCGACAATAAATCCTTATATTTTGTAAATAAATATTGGAGATTGTCAAAGCTTTTTGGATCCAATGTGAGTAATTCCACCTCGAGAATGTATCCCCTCATAGAATCCTATTTTCCAAATATCCCTTCCATGGTGGTCCATGATTCATTTGGGGTTTTACAGGAAGATATGTGAAAAAGGAGATCGAGAGAAATGAGATTGCAAATTGTTATGAATTCTTCATCCATTCGATTTAGATACTTGGATTTTTCTATGGATTATGTTGGTTCTATATATATGTTCATGGTTAACCTGTATGATCCTCTGCTTCAAATATTCATGACCATATTCTCCTTCCATGCAAAGTAATTGTAAGGTGTAAGGATGAATTCTTTTGAAAATTCCATTTTTCTCCTGTCTTCAATATTCAGTACCTGCAAAAATAATTTGGTGTGTATTTTCCCTAGAATTACATCGGATCTGATACCATGTAAATGTGTTGAACTTGCACATAATAGATCTAGATGGGAATTGAAATATACAGTTGCTGAGAAAATAGAAGAAAAGAGAAGCAAGAGAAAAAGAATGGAAGAATTCTAATTAACCAAATGAATGAATGATAATTTACACATGATATACTCTGTATAACTCAACCAATGTTCCATAGTGGTGGTCTAGAGTGATATCCACACACACCAGCAGTTACGGGAGTAAACTTCCACCTAGTCTAGTCTCTCGGGCAGTTGCGAGAGTGAATCGTCACCTAGTTGAGTTAACTAGTCTATCATTCTTTAGTTAACTGACTGAAACAGAGTGAAGTGAGGAGGAGATCAAGGAATCATGTTTAATGCTCTAGTCTGGTGATGATGCCAAGGAAAATGCACATTAGCTGGTGATGATCCCAATGTTGTATGGTGATAATCCAAATGTAGCATCTAGACTCCACTCAACTGATCAAAATGAAGTGAAAATTGAAGATAATATTCTCCCTAGAGGAATATTATTCCTAAAATATAGGAGACTAAATAATGACTAATAAACATAGGAAAAACCTTAGGAAAAAGAAATCCTAGGTGTGTGTGAAGTAACTCTAACAATTGTATGCACGAAAGGAGTTTTGGTTGATCCTGCAAAGGTTTCTATGATTCTTAATATGCCTCCTCCCATGAATGCTAAGTAGTTGTGGTCCACTTGGGGTCATACTGGGTATTATCACAGGCTTATCAGAAATTGTGCAAGCATAACTGCCCCGTTGGAGAAGTTGTTGGAAAATTGAGACGGGGGATGAATCAGTTGTTACCATGCTTAAACAATTATGCCCATTTTAAAATCTTTACAGAACACTCAATGGCGATCACAATAAAGTAGGGAAGTAAGAAATAGAATATTCAACATTAATCACACACATGAAATATAAAGAGACAGATATTTCCCGAGGAAACCCATAAAGGGAAAAACCTCTTCTTCTTTATATGATAAGTAATCTTTATTTTCTATACATTATCATTCTTATGA
>SNQJ01S0071850.1:5792-38175 GCA_010110895.2 Picea sitchensis | reverse complement strand
TAAGAAATAGAATATTCAACATTAATCACACACATGAAATATAAAGAGACAGATATTTCCCGAGGAAACCCATAAAGGGAAAAACCTCTTCTTCTTTATATGATAAGTAATCTTTATTTTCTATACATTATCATTCTTATGAGCTCCAACGTTTCTTGAGGCTACAAGCTATGTTTTACAAGAAGCAACTTGCTGAGAGAACCAACTCTCTGGTTTCTGTAGCACCCACTAGAAGGAAGCGCCAACTCCCTGAGTGTTCTAGCACCAACTTCCAGTCACACAGGCACCAACCTGTATAACAGAGAACAATAGTTCTCCCTTGCACCACCCTGCCACCCTGGTTTTTTTGGCTGCAACCTGATGGAAGCTACAACTCCCTGTGTTCAAGCAACCACTTGAAACTCTGAGTACACTATTCCTCCCTAGCACCTCCCTACCACCCTGGAATATAAATCATTGCTTTTCTTGAATTTATCACAATGATACAACATTTATCTATGGTTTACCAGTCTCATCACTATTCTCCTACACTACTTTGCTCTTCATGCATCAGTGTCTCTCTATTCTCATCTCCTGTGATTTATGTTCTTCTACATTTTATGCTCTGTGCCATCTCACCTCTATGCACTATGCCTCTACATGCTCTTCACTATGTCATTGTTCTTCCCTATAGGTTTTTCATTGCATCTCTTCCTCACAATTTCATACCTAACCAATAGATTCCCCTCACTACTCTGTCTTCCATCCTTTCTCATGTCGAGTCCTCTACCTGATCATCATTGCAACTCCTCATCATCTCTGGTAGTTAGCACCATGTGTTCATGATCAATGAGAGTTATGATGAAATTCCTTAGCTTCTCTGGAAGTTGAAAGTCTTTGTCTTCTCTATCAGTTACAACCAGTCAATTATGGCTTCTTTGGCTTCTAAGCCCCTTCCTTCATGTGATCACTGGTGGTGACTATACGCTCGAGCTTAATGATCACTTGAGTTCTTATCAATTCAACGACCACAATTCATTCTCCTAAAATAGATGACTATCATAACTTTGGCACTTTGCCCTTTGGAACTTTTGGTTTTCAAACCTTCGAAACTTGCAAATCATAATTTCCAAACAGATCAAATGGTTCACATTACATCTGAGAACCAAATCAATGGTTATCATTAATCCTTACATTTATCCTTCATTTCTTAATCAAATGACCAAGACTTAATCAAGCAATGAGAAGTATGGCCACCTTTTACTCTGCGACTTTTGTCTATTATGCTTACACTATCCTTCCAGTGTATTTTGATCAATGATTGATAGTACACCTGACATCAGATCGACAGTCGACATCTCCTTCGGATCTTTGGAATTCATAGATTTCGAGTCTCAACCCTTTCTTTCCTCCATACATCAATCTTCTGGAGCTGACAAGAATCTGAGACGTGTCCCTCTTGGATTAACATTCAAGATCTCTTGGGGTCTCTGGACTTCGAAGATTTCAATTCTCAACTCATTCTTTCCTCTGGAGTGATCACCTACTGAGTCATTCATAAGACTGTGGAGAACACTTGCTGTAGGTTAACATTTTCACTTACACTATCCTTCCACTGTAGTAGATCGATGGATGAGACTGCTCCCAAAGTGATCTTCATATAGGATGTCTCATGTCCACTTCGGGTCTTTGGGCGAGTGCTAGTGGTAAAACTACCGAAGAAAAAATCCTGGAGTGACATAACTCTTGCGTCACTTGATGACATGTCATGATTCTATCAGATGCCACATGTCACTCTGATTCATGATTTGCACGTACCTGAAATTATAATTTCAACCTAACACTTGGCATTCTCTGACTATGCCATGTGTCCTTGCTGACGTAGACTGCTGACATGGTCTATCACATTTTATTTCTGATGTCGACATAGATCTCCTGATGTGACACATGTTCATATCCTTGATATAATGGTCAGGATAGTATCTTAGATCGATGTCTGAGAGCGACTTCGGATATTCATCCTTCAAGACTTTGGGACTTTTGACATTTCTTGGTGGTGAAACTCCCAAAGCAATTCTCCCGAAGTGACGCAACTTTCTTACGTCACTTTTTGACATGGCATGATCTAATTTCTTCTTGACACTTTTCATCATATGATTGTGCCATGTGTATGTGTTGACGTGGTCTGTTGACGTGATCTGCTGATGTGGTGTTCTAACATGGTATGCTGACCAACACCACTGATCCAATCGTCCTCTTATGTCCTCCAAATTTGATGGTCCTGATTCATTTCAGATTTTCGGGCTTCAGGTTTTTCCAATATCAAACTTTCTGGAGCATAACCTCCTCGTATCTTTAAACCTGAGCTAAATGTTTTTCATTGATCATGATCTTAGATCGATGAATTGATCTGTCAGTGTTGTGACTCTACTAGCTTATCCTATCCTTCCACTTGAAAGTGATCCGACGACTGACGAGAATTCGCATAATCGAATTCTCAAACGTTCTCCTCGCGTATCTTGTCCTTCCACTCAAAATTGATCCATTGGTTGTGAAGTTTCTTAAAACAGATCCAAAATCAAGAATGATTGCGTGAGCACAATCTGCGATTGTTTTAACTCGTCAAATAACTTTTCAATGGGAATATGTGCTCTATTGGTGAGTTAACCACAATCGTTGATATTCGAAGCTATAAGATCGGATGGTCCTGACTAATTACGGGATGGGAACAAGTGCAATGTTTAATTCTCCTTTCAATCTCTGCAATTCATCCCTATTGTAGATTTGGTGATTGCGTATCCGATGGACATGATTTAATCTGACTTAAACTCATTGTTTGGTGGATCAACCGCAGTCATAGATCTTTGAAGCTATCATATCTGACAATCTAGACAGATTGCGAGATTATAACTGGAGAGTAGTTTAATTCAACTTTCATTCCCTACAATTCATCCTTGTCATTGCTCTGGCTTGCAGATCCGATGGTCTTGATTTGATCTAAGTTTTATCAGACCGTCTCTTCTGATCTTTAATCTCCAGTCTCTTATGTATTGTTCTTTCCTTTCTGAGATGTGATCTTTGCTTGTTGTTCTCTCCTCCTCCTTAGCTTACGCTTCCTTCTGCTCCACCTTATGTTCTTTTCGTCAATGACAATAACACTCTTTCTTGCAAAACATGCCAACAATATCCCCCTTTGGCATTGATGGAAACCCTCAAAGGATGCACTAGACTGCTTGGACCTCCAATTGTAGCATCCAAACTACTCCTTTTCTCCCCTTTTGACATGAATGTCAAAGAAAACATGATCCCCTTGAGTTGTTGCAGTACTTTTCAGAGGTATCATATATTAAACCAACACATACTCCCTCTCATAGTATGGACTCTCTGAGGTTTATAATGGGGACATGCCAAACTTATGGTGTAGATACTCCAACTGATCTTTTGCAAGTGGTTTAGTGAAGATATCAACAATATGATCTTTTGATGGAATATAATGCAAAGAAACAATAGTTTTGGTCACATGTTCCCTCAAGAAGTGATATTTGATGGATATATGCTTGGTCTTGGAGTGAAATATAGGGTTCTTTGACAGACTGATTGCACTGGTATTATCACAATGAATTGGGATTGGTGCAGTATATTTTACCTCCAAATCAACAAGTGTCTAAATCATCCACAATACTTGGGTACAACAAGTGGTAGCTGCAATGTATTCATCTTTTGTAGTTGATAAGGAAATGGAACCTTTCTTCTTTCTCAACCATGATACAATAGAATCTCCTAAGAATAATTCACCTCCACTCGTGCTTTTCTTTTCATCCACGCAATTATCCCAATCAACTTCTGAATAGACTGACAGTTGAAAATTCTAATTCCTAGGATACCATAGGCCATAGTTCATTGTTCCTTTCAAGTATCTGAATATTATTTTGACAGCTAACAAATGACTCTATTTAGGTGCAGCCTAATACCTTCCTACCATTCCAACATCATGCATTATGTTTGGACGGGATGCTATGATATACAATAGGTTTCCTATCATAGACCTATAAATCGGTAGGTGCAGACACTAACAAATCTCCCTAGATAAATTGGTGAGTCATTGTTACTGGATAAATCGGTAGCTGCAGACACTAACAGATCTCCCTAGATCCACCTAGATCTAGAAAAAAAGAGGATAGGACATGACTCTTTCTCTAAGTTACGGTCATTGAATCTACTACTGAGAAGGAATGAGTGACATACCTTTGTGTCGCTTCCTTAGGTCTGTGTTGTTCTTGCTTCTCTCCAATGCTCTTGTGAAATTAGGTCCAAGACAACACAAACCAACCAAAGCAAAGATAGAAAAGTATATTCAATGTCAACCTATGCATATGATCAAGGAGTTATGCAATAAAATAAGAGTGATTTTATGGGAAAGGGACGTGTCGCTGTATTATATTAAATGAAAGTAGAAGATACAAACAGATTGCCTTGATGTCACAAGCTTCCTTTCAGTGACCTTTGGTTCCAACACACATGCTTGCTCTACATTTGCATGAAGAAGATCCAATACAACTTGATAGACCAAATAGAGTCTTCAAGATTCTGTCCAAACAGAGTTCTTCACACAATTCTTTCACTAGTTCTTCATTCAATCTTGCTTAACCTTTTCCATGAGAAACATTTCAATATACAGGAGAAGGAGAGATGGTTAAATGGATGAGGATGATCCCACCAAATCTGAAAAGTCAGTAGGATGCCAACCATGCGAATGCCAACTCATTTTCTAGAAGAAGACTGTGAATAGTTCGCACCCAAAGTATGGGTTGCCTATGAGAATAAAGGATTTTCTCACCCTATAACATAGGTAGCCTGCGAAATCATCTTAAAAAAGTGTTTTTTGGAAGAAGACAACAGTCCATTTTCTCAGGAAAAAAGTCCTTATGGGAGCCTAAATACATCACTTGTAGATACATCACCAGAGTGACCAAAATAATGTGTAACAGAATGCCCCCCAAAGTATGAGGCTAGAACTTGTGACAGTCTAAATACTTTGTAAAATGTGTATGTGTGTTAGAAACAAGGAATGCACCTAATCAGAAACCTGTAAACAACCAAGCATCTGCAGAATATAATACCAGTTCTGAGGTAGGCATCCCCATGCTCAGATCATAAATGAATGAAATCATAAATGTAGATCATGTCCACCAATCATACATCGTGGATGCATGTCGTGAAAATGATACATAGCCACCAAGAATACACTGTGGATCTATGTGAGAACACTAGAATTAAGACATAGCCAGGTGACATACAAAATGGATCTATGTGCTGATACAAATCATACATACTCCTATCGCAGCCTGGATAAAAAAGATGAGACCCAGGGTCTTAAATCCCATTACTTGAAAGTATGAATATAGCCATGTGATTACATGTGCTGAAGTCGAACATGGTAGAAACCACTTGATTACTGGTCATTGATGAAGACCATTAACAAGTGCGAGGGAAATCACCATTGATGTCAATGACTCCCAAGGTACCGAAGTACAATCCGAATGAATGCGAATGAATGAGCTAAAGTCGAGCACTCAATGAAATCTCTCGATCAGGGATCAATGATGTGAAACCCTTGTTGAAAGAGAAGAGACCTGCAATTAAGGCATGTAGGTTCCAAGGTACTAAATGATTTCTGAGTCTCATTCCCGGATAACGAGTTGGAGTCGACGGAAAAAGACTCGTCATAGGAGGGCCTTGATGTATCCCCCATCAATGACACGAAATTATTAACATATTTTGAGGGTGAATCAAAGTATGAAAATGGGTTTAAACAGACACAAGGAAGGTCGAAATAGTAAGAATGGACAACTGCAGATGGTCGACTCAATAGAGGGCTTGTTTGAACTTCTCTTGAACATATGAATGACACGACCAAGGACTTGGAAGAACTGACTCAAAGACAACCCAAGATATGACCTTGTAGCAAGTCGAACGAGAGACAAATGGATTTCCCAACCCGGATTCAAATGATGAATAGGGGGTGTCATGTTCAAGAGAAATGCTTACTGCCATTAACACAAATATAAAAACATATCCCTTTAATTTCCCCCACCATTTCTGGGGAGTACCTCTTTATTTTTACACAAGCTTGAGGAGGATAACATATGCATGTTGATTTAATCTCATCCTTCGGATGAGTCCCTCAGAGTATATTTAACGAACCCTAAGAAGAAGTGGTTCGGTCCCATTATGGGTCTTTCAATGTTTTTTTAACGAGTCCAAGGATAGAAAACTCAGGGGTTTTTCATGTTTTGAGAGTCTGAAAAACACTTAAAAAACAAATATCCCAGTTCCTTTTTCATAAATGAGTTCGATGAGACCGAAAAAGTGATAAACTATCGTCTGTCGAATATTTTCTTCAAATACTTTAACGAGCGTGAAAAGAACAGGATCGCTCGACAATCTTTTCATTTTTATGAAGCGTGAAACGAGCTTAAAGGATACTCCCTTACATTCATCATTTTTGTGTTACCATGACGAGTATGAAAAGACAATAAAAAGTATACTTGATTATGTTCTCATATATTTTCGAGCGCGAGAACAAATGAAGACTGAGCTCGAGGTTTTTCCTACAAAACCCCTAAAAAAGTAGTCGTACATGCGAAAAAAAAAAAACATCCATACCCCCTCGTTCGGACTTCGAAGTTGCTATATCTGCGAAAAACTATACTCACAAGGCTATTAGGGTATTAGGTTTTATAAACAAAGCAATAAAAATAATATAAAAGATCAATAAGAAATAGTAAAAAGTGAATAAATATGGGTGAAAAGGACTTTTTACCATTTCACTGTTACTTTGCCAAAAACTTGTCCAACATACCTCATTTTCCCCCAAATTTCTTTACTCAATTGCAGGAGGCACAAGCGATCATTCAGCAAATGGTTTTAGCCAACAAGGGAATCTCCTGATTCTCCAACTTTTCCATGGTTTGTTTTTGGTTTTTATTGGCAATTTTTAGAGTTTTGAGTCCATTTTAGGGTCAGAACATGAGCTCAATCATTCTCACTGGTGGGCATCAGCGTACCTGCGATAATCTCTCACTGTGCAAAACGTTCACCTGCGAGGGCCGAAAAATGGATTTTAATGTGTGGTTTTTCTCAATAAAAATTATGCAAGAGTTTAAAACAAGTTGTTGACTTCCCTCTCATGGCTCTATTGCAAGTGTTTACCATCACTATGTTGGAATGGAGATAAAGAGAACATGAGGAGGATGATTCCATTGCAAGAAATGACCCGGGTACAGTCGCTGCCCTCCGGGAATGTGGGCTTTTGAAATTTTTTAGGATCCCGAGCATGAGAGCCCAACTCAGGTTGTTAGAATACCTAGTCCACATGTGGGATGTGGATCAACAATTATTTCACATGGGAGTCCATACACTGACACCAGATATCGAGGATATCTATTTTCTGACGGGGTTGTCACGACGTGGATACCATGCTACTTTGACTGGAGGTAGAGGCGACAGACTTCCTATGAGCGAGTATGTTTGCCAATATTCTGTTCCTGAGGTAGAGAGAAGAAAGGGTAAGGTTTCCATTTGGGGGGTCCAAAATTTGACCTTATGAACTATCTTGTTTACTATTGCATGCATGGCTAGAAGCATAGCTCTGCACATGGCTCTCCAGAGCTATTTCCAATACGCCATAGAGTGCACAGAGCCTCGAGTTTTCAACTGGTCAGACGCAGTTCTCTGCAGTATGAAGAGACAACTGACAAAGTGTAGAAGGGGTGACTTGAAGCAGTTTGGGTACGGGTCACTTTTGGTGTCATTCTTCCTCGAGAGGGTTCCACTGCTGCGACTATAGGTTGATTGGGGTTTGCTGGCCCCACAGGATCTGATGATGCTGAGGTGGTGTAACCTCATGGCTCGACATGTAGTAGGGCCTATGATCAAGTATAATGATTCATTTTTTGACTAGTTGAGGCCCCAAATGCTGATGATCGACGACTACGCATATGTCGGTTTGGATTTCCAAGGGGATCTGGATTTGGTCCTGCCTGAGGATGCTCAGTGGGGTAACTTAGGTGAGAAGAACACATTTTGTTCTTTTTAAATGTTTTTGCAAATTTTATTGTATGAAATGTTTTTATGTTTATCCAAGGACTAATCAAAAATTTATTTTTGATGACACAGATGTGGGGCCGTATCGACCTCCAGAAATGTCTCGCATTCAAAGGTGAAGAGAAGTAGCTCCAGCAGCAAGATGGGGTTCCGAAGAATACGAGGCAGTGGAACAGAACTTAGAGGGGTTGACCGTGGATGTCCCAGACATTGCTATTGGGGAGATACCGAGACGTTACCAGCGCCATACTGTGGGCGTGTCCGAGTCTCTCAGTCAAATGCTCTATAGGGTAGCCCGAGAAATTTTGTGTTATCATGAGCATCATCCATGATGCTATTTTGTAGAAGCTATAGGCTTTGTATTTTGAGATTTTGATCCTTGGATAGAAACTTTTTGTAAAAAATTTTGATCATTATATACATATATATGGCTTCTACCGGCTTATTTTGTGTTGTGTTATACAAATGATGTGTGATTGGTTTATAAATGTCCCAAATGTTTGTCTAACACATAGTTAGCTAAGGCATCAGTCAATGTATTTAGACATCTAGGAATGTGTTGATATTCGATATAATCAAAATAACGTTCCAAGAGGTGAATTCATAAATATACCCGTAATAAAGTAGAACTTCGGATAGCATAGACATTACTTAACTATAGTACTACTAGCTTCTAATTGAGTCGTATAACCAGGTGGTGGATATCAAGCGAAATAGCATCAATAAACAATTCGATGGTGGTGCTATATTCTGCAATATTATTGGTCTCACGACCAAGGAACACACCTCGTAGACTGATAAGTTCGTTTGTAGGGGCGTAAATTGCCCATGAAGCAGAAGAAAGGTTATGAGTACTATGACTAGCGCCATCAACGAAGCTAATCTAGGGTAGCAAAGACTCCGACATCTGGAAACCAAGCACAATGCAAGATAAGAGGTTGAGGGAAAAGACCAAATAACGAAAAAGCATATTAAAGTAATACACAAAAAGTATGATACAATAAAATACAAGAACTCATGCACAAGTGATCTTAAGCATAGTACTTCTTTAAGTACAACCCATTTCTAGGTTCACTCAAAGGGATATCATCATTGTCCATCAACTCATAAGCTCCTTTCTCCAAAACTCGTATGACGATATAAAGACCTCGCCACATAGCTTCAAATTTTTCATCTCCTAGCATATCCCGATCTTGTTCATAAAGGAGAACCAGATCACCTTCAAGGGAAATGCGTGGCTTGACATGTTTGTCGAATTGGGCTTTGATGTGTTTCTTCTGGGCTTCTATGACTAGGGTGGCATCGCGATGGGTTTTGTCTAATTGCATGAGATACAACAGGTGTTCTTCTTCGACAGAAGTGTTTGGGAGAAGTTTGACGGCTAGTTTTAGGGATGGTATCTCACATTCAATTGGCAATATGGATTCTAGACCATAGACTAATTGGAATGGTGTGAACTCTGTAGCAGACTTAACGGATGTCCGGTAAGCCCACAATGTTGAAAACAACATCGTGTGCCAACTTGTTTTGTGAATCCCTATCATTCATCGAAGCATGGTAATGAGGACTCTATTTATTGCTTCAACTTGGTCATTGTCTTGTGGGTAATAGGGTGTTGAGTTTTCATGGCGAAGACCCAACTTTTCAGTGAGTTTAGACATCTTGAAGTTTCTAAAGTGGCTACCATGATCAGTAACGATATCTTGAGGAACAACAAACCGAGAAATGATGTGATTGAATATAAATAATGTTGCAGTCCTTCTCATATTTTCGAATGTTGGCATTGCCTCAGCCCATTTCATAAAATAATCTATGGCTACAATAATGTATCCATGCCCCCCAACCGAGTGAGGGTGACATGTCATGAAATCGATACCCCATTTATCAAAAGGACCAACGGAGACCATAGGGTGTGGAGGAGCAAGGTGTGATCATATTTATTGTTGTAGGTTTGGCAAGCGTGACATTTTTTGACAGCAATTATACAATCGTTGAATAAAGAAGGCCAAAAATACCCCGCTCGTAAGATCTTTTGGGCAGTAGCATACCCGAACATGTGACCACCACAAGCTCCAGAATGGTAGTCATTCAGGGCTTTCTTGGCTTTGTCAAACATGAGGAAGTGTCGAAAAATGGAGTCAATCCCACGATGATAAAGAGCCAATCACACCGTTAGCTGCATGAGAAGAAATAGGAGTAGTTGAAGTAGCATAAGTAGAAGGACGAGGTGCGTCAGGGAGTAAGTCGTAAAGAGTACCTGTTTGTGAGTAAACGAGGTTGAGGTATTGAGCACGACTGATTGCATGTTCTTCTGTGAAAAATCCACCCATGGCGATGCCACGAGCGATGTCGTTCACGAATGATTTCGTGAACCACTCTTCCAGCAAATGATCGGGAAGTTTGAGTTTGATGAGACGTCGTCTCTATCGCCACTCATGAATGTGAAGAGATATGAGTGGCTTTGGTTTGTTTGAAAGAACTAAAAATTTCAGTTCCTGTTTCGTAGCGGATCGGTAATTGGTAGTGGGTGAGCAAAGCCATAGTGAGGGTGTTGAAGTCGGTGAAGAAGCCTCATGGTAATTCTATATACCACCTCATGGCAGAACCTATGAGGGCTCACTGAAAAAGGCGTAAACGAATAGAGTCATCCATCAAGGAGTTGGATGAGCACCAAAGGTGAAAAGTCATTACATGATTGTTCAACTCCTCTTCTGGTTTACCATCGAATTTAGGGATGTCGGATGGTAGTTTGGCCGGTATGGCGGGCCATTGAGTAGAGTGACGGATCGGATCAGTTAAAATTCTTGATAGATCAGGGAGGTATAGGGTGGCTAAGAAGGGAAACTATCTATTCACATGTGGGTACTATTGACTTTGGGGAGGGAGTCTCGTCGGTATACCAGTGGGACCATAAGCAGTTTTCATATAATGCGAAGATCTAGGCAGATTCAGTTGTTGGTGTGGAGGTAAGTAATTCATAGGGTTGTATTGGTTGGGGTTGTTCCCTTGAACAGGGGTGTGGGTTTGAGCGTTCGAGCCCCAAATAGAATTGGACGTACCTAGATATGGTTGGCATGTACTAGGGGGTACGAAGGAGCTAGCTTCAGGCTATTTGCCCCCAGCCGAGTGAGGATTATGTTGAATAAGATAATTCCAATACTAGTCCAAGGATGGAGGTATGTTTTTTCCATAGGTTCGGGGAGGTGGGGTTTTCCCTCCAATCGGGGGTCGCATCCCAATTGGGATTTTTCCTGCAAAAGGGGATTGAGTTTGGCCTCCTTGGTGAAATTGTCCAACGACAGGAATCTGGTAATTAGGTGTGAAAGACAGGATGGTTCCACTAGGGTCGGTGCCTCTGATAAAGGATGGAAGAGGTCCTCTGAAAGGGGGTCGAGGAAGTGTCAGAATGAAACCAAGAACGAGATGGTGCCCAGAAGGAGTGGAATGCCAGGAGTCCCAGATGAGATTTATGTAGGAGCAGGAATATAAGCATTCAACGCATGATATCTGGGATGAAGTGTTGGGGTGAATCTAGGTGAAAGTGGCATGCCAATGGGAGCATGGATAGCTACTCTAATATCGGTGTGAGGACTCATAGTATCTGGGACCATTGTGTAATGGATCGTTTGTAGAGGGATAGTGAAGATGTGGTTAGCTGGCGGAGTGTCTATACCAGGAAAATAATAGGCAGTAGTAAAAGGTATTTCATATAGATTAGATGTTTCAGGCAACTCAGGTGTGATAGTGATATCAATGCCTACTCCTGAGATAAAGAGATCCCATCTAAAATTACCAGTAGTCCAAAAAGGATCTTGACCCTCAGGTCCTGTGAAAGGTCTGGTTGGTAATCCAGAAGACTGAACAACTATTTCTATGGAAGAATTCACTCGAACAATATGTCTCTTAGAGTCAGGAGGAATTCAGAAGTCCTCACGAGAATTGGTAATTCGGAACCGTTCTAAAGATTTAGTTCTTTCCACTTGTGGAGTGGCAACGTCTTGGAATTCACTCTATTAAGGAGAGCCCTCCGGTGAGTTGGTAGGCAAGGGTTGAGAACCTTCCAAATCTTCTGGGGGTAGGCCTTGCACTCTACATGAATGGTGTGGAGGGTCAATTGTGATCGAGTTAGAATCTTACAAAATAAATTCTATGGCCAACTTGGGTAAACAAACAACATGCACTAATAACATCTAGGAAGCAAAACCAAGCAAACGAGACCTTCTAATTCCAAAGTCACTAGTTGGTGATGAAACCCAACGTCGCAACAATGAGACGAGAAGGGGCTGGGCAAGGGTGGAAAAGTTACGTTGATGACCTGCTTAACGGACTTACACCCTGGTGCAAGCTCCCACATACAATCATGGGTATACCCTCCAAGGAGCCCGAGTGAGACTGGCCAAGGTCGATTCCAGGTACCGCGAATACTTACCCCTTCACATTCACCTTGTGTAATACCCTAAGAAGATAGGCTACTAAGGTTACCACAAACAACAATGATGCCNGCCCAAAATCAACTTGATAGGCTTCCACTCATAATTGTGGGTATACCTTCAAGTGACCCCCATAATACGTGCAATCTCTACACCGAGATCAACAAAGCAGGGTGAGTAACTCTGTCAATCTCAACGCGACCTCAGGTTTTACCCTTATGTGAGAAGGGCTTCCCACGACAAAATACTACAAATGGAATTTGACACTCCTTATCACAAGATACTATTGTGGGTTTTTTGCTTTGGAGAGTGTGTCTCACTGCATATTCCAAATCTCTAGCCTAGCTAATGTTGGTGCAAAAGAGCCCTAGAAAAAGTTACTAGTTGAATTTTAAAGTTGCGCCATATTATTAAAGGTTTTCGTTATGCAAAAAAGGAGACGAAAATGAAACTGATGTTGTGTGATACTCTAACCCAACAATGCGTAAATAAGGATGAATGATAAAAAAAATTGTTCGATGAATCCTGTTTACAGGAGGGACAGAGGAGTTTTTTGGAACAATGTGAACTACAATGTATGATCTTCTCTGAAATGTAATACCAAACAATCATGAACAATGCAAATTCCCTATTCGTTGTCTTTCAATACTTGAATGCCAATATTTTTTGAATAGAAGGTCACTACAAAAAAGAAAAAAGTATTTAATTTTTTATTAGAAACGAAGCAACAGGGATGGAACTAAGAAAAAGTAAGCAACCAACGAAAAAGAAATACTCAACAAACACCCAAAACGATCTTCCAATGAAGATAAAAATAACAAACTGACAAAACCAGTCTTTTCAAATGCACATGGGTAACAATTTTCCAAGTAATAGGCAATTGAAAAGGACAATTAATCTCAACTTTTAATCCAATCAAAGGCTCTCGACCAAAAAAACACTTGGATTTCAGAATCGGAGATTATACCCTTGTTAATAAAAGGTCAAGAGGTAAAAATTGAGAAAAAATGATCAAGAAAAGGTTTCCATTTCCAAAAAATAATCATTTGCGAGATTTGAAGTCAAGAAACATTCAATCACTGGCCAGAGAAGTTCTTCCCAGAGACACAAACAAATATGGGCATTTGAAGACACAAAATACTTAATCCAAAAATTTTACAAGTGAGTTCTCAGTCTGGCAAAGGGGTACAGTGCGGGAATTAAGGATTCTCGCAAGCTAGACACAGGAAGGTTGCGAGAATTTCACACTGAACTGAACACTAGGGTGCAAACTTTAGTGATTCTCGCAGGCTACAGAAAGGTGCAGTGCGAGAAGGTTTGTAATCAAGCAAATTTTAGAAAAATGACAGAACTTTTGAGGGAACTTTTGGATCCAAGGAGTCTGTAAATATCTCCTCAAGACTCAAAGATTGATCAGGAATGAAAAAGGGTAGGTCAAGATAAAATGGCCAATAAAAAACCACTAGAATGGGTTGTATCCCCAGTGGAGTCGCTAATTTTGTTAGTGGATAAATCGGTAGGTGAAGACACTAACAGATCTCCCTAGATCCACCTGGATCTAGAACAAAATAGGACAGGGCATGACTCTTTCTCTAAGTTACGGTCATTGAATCTACTACTGAGAAAAAATGAGTGGCATACCGTTGTGTTGCTTCCTTAGGTCTCTGTTGCTCCTGCTTCACTCCAGTGTTCTTGTGAAATTAGGTCCAAGACAACACAGACCAACCAAAGCAAATATAGCAAAGTATATTCAATGTCAACCTATGCATATTATCAAGGAGTTATGCAATAAAATAAGAGTGATTTTATGGGAAAGGGACATGTCGTTGTATTATATTAANTTTTATGGGAAAGGGACATGTCGTTGTATTATATTAAATGAAAGTAGAAGATACAACCAGATCGCCTTGATGTCGCAAGCTTCCTTTCAGTGACCCTTGGTTCCAACAAACACGCTTTCTCTACATTTGCATGAAGAATATCCAATACAACTTGATAGACCAAATAGAGTCTTCAAGCTTCTGTCCAAACAGAGTTATTCACACAATTCTTTCACCGGTTCTTCATTCAATCTTTCTTAACCTTTTCCATGAGAAACCTTTCAATATATAGGAGAAGGAGAGATGTTTAAATGGATAAGGATGATCCCACCAAATCTGAAAAGTCAGTAGGATGCCAACCATGCGAATGCCAACTCATTTTCTAGAAGATTCTCTTCTAGAACCTTTGTGAACTCTTCTCTTTTCCAAGCTTAAAAACAGGTTTGCACCCTACCTATAGAGAAGACTGCGAACAGTTCACACCCAAAGTATGCGTTTCTTGTGAGAATAAAGGATTTTCTCACCCTATAACATAGGCAGCCTGTGAACTCATATTAAAAATGTGTTTTTTGGAAGAAGACAATAGTCACTTTTCTTAGGCAAAAAGTCCTTGTGGGAGCCTCAATACATCACTTGTAGAGACATCACCAGAGTGACCAAAATAATGTGTAACAATCATCATCCTTTCTTAACTTGCATCTAGTGACCATAGGTGTACAATATTCCATTTGAAACCTTTTCAACATTTCTCTTAGATATTTCTCCTGAGAAAGAAATAATCTTTTAGACCTCTGAGTAATTTGCATACCAATCTTGCCTTATTTCTGACAATATTTCCTTTCTCACTCATCTTATTTTTGTAGACCCATTTGGATCCTATTACATTTTTATTTGTTGGCCTAGGAACGAGTTCCCAAGTGTCATTCTTTTCAATCTGGTCCAAGTCCTCATTCATTAATTTTAACCAATTTACATCTTCATGGGCTTCATTGAAGTTCTTGGGTTCCACCATGGATATGAATTCCATATGTGATTGCTCGGTGTCTTTGGTTATCCTTCTCCTAGTTTGTACACCTTTGTCTTTCTCACCAATTATCTGAATTTCAGGATGATTCTTTTGAGTAATTCTGGAGTAAGGATTTGATGTTGATTGATGTCTTGAATCTTCTTGTCTGGGTGTCTCTTCTCCATCTAATTCTTGGACCTATTCATCTTCAATTTCAGCCGTGTCCTCTGTAGTAGACTCAATATTGCTCACCTATCTTACTGGAACTCCTTCATCAAACTTTAAATCAATGGAATCAACTAATTTATGCAATATTTTATTAAAGCATCTATATCCTTCACTATTGGTAGCATATCGTAAGAATATGCCTTCATCAACCCTGTCATCATACTTGCCAAGGTTTTCATTATTAATATTTATGTAGCACTTACCTCGAAAGACTTTGAAGTGTTTGATTGAAGTAGGTCTTCCATACCACAGTTCATAAGGTGTCTTGTCATTATGTGGTCTGAGGTGGGATTTGTTAATAATATGGATTGATGTGTGTATTGCTTCTACCCAGTAAGTTTGACCAATGTTCTTCTCATTCATCATTGACCTGGCCATTTGCTGAACTGTTCTGTTTTGCCTCTCAACTACTCCATTTTTTTGTGGATTTCCTGGGATTGTGTATTCTCTCTTGATCCCATGTTTGTCACAGAATTCCTTGAAATCACTGGACATAAATTCTCCTCCTCTGTCTGATCTTACTTCCTTTAACCTCTTGCCAGTTTGATTCTCATTTAAAGCCTTAAATATTTTAAATTTCTCAAATGCTTCAGCTTTTTCTTTGAGAAAAGAAACCCAAGTAAGTATGGAGTAATCATCAATGATCATCATAAAGTAGTTTTCTTTCCCTGTGCCTTCCTGTCTTGATAGTCCACATAAATCCATATGAACTAATTGGTGTGGTTTCTCTATTGAAGTAGATCTCTTGGATTTAAAATGTGTCTTGGTTAGCTTTTCTACTTGGCAGGGTTTACACACAGAGTCTTGTGGATTTGATATTCTTGGAAGATCTTTTATTGCCTCAATATTTTTTGAGCTTGATAAGTGGTCAAAGTTTAGATATCCAAATCTCCTATGCCATAACCAACTTTCATCATGTTTGCTTAGATGACACTCTTCTTTATCTTCTTTCAGCACATATACATTATTTTTTGTCCTTATGACTTTAGCCACCACTTGACCTGAATTTACAGATTTTATCTTACAATCCTTGGAAGTGAACACCACTTCACATCCTCTGTCACACATTTGACTTACACTGAGAAAATTATGTTTCATCCCGTCTACAAGAAGAACATCTTGGGATTTTCCTTTACCATTACTCAAACTCACCATCTCTTTACCCTTGATTTTACCTGGTTCATCATTTCCAAAGGTTACATTTCTTGTTTTTATTTTACTTATAGACAAAAAATTATCCTTGTCTCCAGTCATGTGCTTGGAACATACATTGTCTATATACCAGGGGTGTTTTTTTTTTTTGAGCTGAAAGTACTAGACCACATTTTTCACTATCCTTCTTTTTCCATGTGATGGCATTTCTAGCTAAAGGATTTATCCTTGGATCTGCCTTGTACTTCTTTAGATGGAAATTTGCAACTTTGAGGCTGAAGTTATGACAATTATAACATTCGAGCTCATTGTTCAGTAGGTCAAAGTGATTGGTGCTACATTGTCTATTCATTGGCTGCTTATTTCTATGTTGTGAATATTGTTTATTTATTGACCTCCTCAGTTGCATGTCTCTAAACTTAATTTGACAATTTACAATCTTATGACCAAAATTAGAACAGTAAAACCAGTAGCCATGGAAGAAATTTTGGTACCTGAAGGATGGCCTTGTTCTTGGCATTTGTTTCTCCATCTTCTGATCTCTTTGTTTTTTATCAGGGATAATATTGTCTTTATTATCTTTTGTTGATAGAGTAATCTCATGGTCTGATTGTCTGCTGACTTGGAACTTGATCATCTTTATTGGCTCTTTTATTTTTGGTTGTTTGTTGCTTGAACCATTTACATAACCTAAACTAGTCTTCAACAAAGGAGATCTATGTTTTCTCAGAATGTCGTTAAGTTTTGTTGTGGATTTAATGCTTGGAATATTTTGGAGATATAATGTTTTAAACTTCTCCATCTCTTTTCTGGTTTTTACTACCTCTTCTTCCAAGGATTCACATCTTGCCTTATTTTCTTATAGATTCTATTTCAGAATGTCCTTTGTTTTATTTGCCTCTTCTAATTCCACTTTTAGCAGGGAAAAGTCTTCATCAGGTCCTTTATTGTCTTTCTTGAACTATATCAACAATTGTTTTTTCTTTTTCTTCGTAGATCTGAGTCTAGCAAATTCTTCTAGAGCACTGATCAGTTCTCCTTCAGAGTCAACCACAACTTCTTCATCGTCAACATCAATTCATGTGCCTTTATTATCATAATCCTCTTTGTCCATAAGCATAAAGTCATTAATATTATCTTCACAGGAAGAGTCACTATCTGTGTCTTCTGAAGAGACATCATTGTTTACACATAGAATTTTCTTTTTACCAAATCTCTTGGGTTTGTACTTATTTTCACCTTTAGAATTCTGATCTTGTTTCTTATGTGGACACTTAAATGAAAATTAACCTATCTTTCCATAGTTAAAACATTTGAAGGGCAATTTTCCTTGGTACTTGTGTGATCCTTTCTTTAGTCTTCTCACAAATTTTTATTCAATTTCATATGGCTTAGAATCCTCATTCTTATCTGCTATAAATGATGATCTCTAGAGGTGGGTTTATATTTACCTATCCTCATTTCATAGGCAGTCATAGTTCCTAGGAGTTGGTCAATAGACAAAGATTTAAGATCATTAAGTTCTTCTATAGCAGAGACCTTTGGGTTGAACCTATCTGGCAGAGATCTCAAAATTTTCTCAACTAAAGAGACATCCTCAATTTTTTCACCAAGTCCTATCATTTCATTTAGTTGTTCTTCAAATCTCAGAAAGTACTTCCCAACAGTTTCAACCTCTTTCATCTTTAGTTGTTCAAACTATAATCTGTAGGTTTCAAGCTTGACATCCTTTACCTTCTCATTACCTTCATAACTACTGATGAGTTTTTCCCACATTTCTTTGGCAGATTATAACTGCATAACTTTTACAAATTATGTTTTTGCAAGCCCACTCAGAATAACATTCATATCCTTAGCATTGAAGTTGGATTCTAGTTTGTCATCCTTAGAAGCTAGTACAACTAGTTTTACATAACCAGTCTCTACAACATCGTAGACATTTGCACCTAGGGCCATTATGTAGGTTCTCATCCTAACTTTCCAGAAGGCGAAGTTTGTTCCATTGAACAGGGGGGCCTTATTGGTTGAAGTTCCTTCATGGATATTCATGTTTAATCTCTAGGATATACCCTTAGATAAAAGGAACCAGCTCTAATACCAATTGTTGGACAACTGAGAGGGGGGTGAATCAGTTGTTACTGTGCTTAAACAATTATGCCCATTTTAAACTCTTTATAGAAAAATCAATGATGATCACAATAAAGCAGGGAATTAAGCAATAGAATATTCAACATCAATCACACACATGAAATATACAGAGACAGATACTTCTTGAGGAATCCCATACAGGGAAAAACCTCTTCTTCTTGATATGATAAGTAATCTTTATTTTCTGTTCATTATCATTCTTATGAGCTCCAACTCTTCTTGAGGCTACAACCTCTGTTTTACAAGAAACAACTTGCTGAGAGCACTAACTCTCTGGCTTCTCTAGCACCCACTAGAAGGAAGCACCAACTCCCTGAGTGTTCCAGCACCAACTGGATGGAAGCACCAACTTCTAGTCACACAAACACCAACCTGTATAACAGAGAATAATATTTCTCCCTTACACCACCCTTCCACCCACTTGAAACTATGAGGCCACCAGTCCTCCCTAGCACCTCCCTAGCACCCTAAAATATAAATATTTTATTTTCTTGAATTTATCACAATGATACAACATTTATTTATGGATTACCAGTCTCATCATTATTCTGCTACACTGCTCTACTCTGCCTGCATCAGTGTCTCTCTGCTTGCATCTCCTACGCTTTTTGTTCTTTTTCATTTTATTCTCTGTTCACCATTTCACCACTATGTGCTATGACTCTACATGCTCTTCACTATATCATTGCTCTGCCCTATAGGTTGTTCACTGCGTCTCTTCCTCACAACACCATAGCTAAGCAACAGATTCCCCTCACTACTCTGTCTTCCATCATTTCTCACATCGAATCCTCTACCTGATGATCATTGCAACTCCTCGTCATCTCTGGTGGTTAGAACCATGAGCTCATCATCAGTAAGCATTATGCCGAAATTCCTTAGCTTCTCTGGTAGTCAAAACTCTTCATCTTCTCTGTCAGTTACAACCAGTCAAGTATGGCTTCTTTGGCTTCTAAGCCCCTTCTTTCACATGATCACTGGTGGTGACCATACGCCTGGGCTTGATTATCGCTTGAGTGCTTATCAATTCAATGGACATGATTAATTCTCCTGAAATGGACGATTGTTGTAACTTCGACACTTTTCCCTTCGAAACTTTTGGGTTTCAAACCTTTCAAAACTTCCAAATCATAATTTCCAAATAGATTAGATGGTTCACATTACATCTCGGAACCAAATCAATGGTTAGCGTTAATACTTACAGTCATCCTTCATTACTTAATGTAACATCCAGGACTTAATCAAGCAATGAGATGTATGGCCACCTTTTACTCCACAACTTTGTCTATTATTCTTATGCTATCCTTCCACTATATTTTGATCAATGGTTGATAGTACACCCAACATCAGATCGACGGTCGAGATATCCTTTGGGTCTTCAGACTTTGAATATTTTTATTTTCAACCCTTTCTTTCCTCCGTATGTCAATATTCCATAGATGAAAAGCCTCTGATGTGTGTCCCTCTCGAATTAATGGTCGATATATCCTCGGGTCTCCAGACTTCAGAGATTTCAAATCTCAACCCATTCTTTCCTCCGGAGTGATCACCTACTGAGTCATTCATAAGATGATGGAGACTGCTTGTTGTCGGCTAAAGTTTTCACTTACACTATCCTTCCACTATAGTAGATCAACAAATGAGACTACTCCCAAAGTGATCTTCATATCGGACATCTCGTGTCCACTTCGGGTCTTCGACATTCAAGACTTAAGGTCTTTGGGCGAGTGCTGGTGGTAAAAATCCCTAAGAAAAACTCTCGGAGTGACGTAACTCTTGTGTCACTTGATGACATTTCATGAGCCGATGATTCGAAATCAGATCCAGAAGCTTGACAGGGCTTGAAAAATGCTCAAAAATGAAAGTGCTCAGAATGCGATGAAACTAGTACCATTGCGTCCATTGCGTCTTCCTGATTCTGGTGGTATATTTACTTTGTCAAACGAGCTCCGTATGGAGAAGATATCGCGTTCTGTCTGAAAAGCCAAACAGGTAAAAAAAGGGATGACTGTACAGTCCACGTGTCATGCTGACTATGTAGACCGTATGGTCCGTATAGCTGACATGGAAATCCTAGAAGGAAACACATGGAAGCTCCAGGAGGTGACATGTGTCAGGCAGATCTGGGCATACGGGCAGACAACTGGACCAATCCGAAGGTGACACGTGTCACCACTGTAAGGGTGACACGTGGCACGGATGACGTTAGCAGTTGACATGGTAGGCTGACAGGGAAGACATACGGAAGATGATGTGGTGTATGATGATTGGCAGGCATGGTCAAATCATATGGTGACACGTGGCATTTCGTTGGCTAATGCTAAGGTGCCACGTGGCCCAATCATGGGCTACCACATGGCACCCCTTTATTGGTTTATGGTTGTCATGTAAAACTATTGGAGTCCGTGGGGTTTGACCCCCGGACCTCCCCACCGCTTGAGCGCCTTTGCAAAGACCATCCGACCAATGGCCTATCAATTGTGCCTTGTTATATATACAAATTCATATATATTTAAGTTTAATGTTTGTAACCGTTGGCGGGGGGTCGGGTCGGGGCTTAGCCCCGGCCCACGGTCGTTTGATTGCACATATGACCATAAAACATATCGTATATCCGACTGTTGGTACGCAGGGTTTTTAAAACCAAGACCTGTGGTTCTATGCTTTATACCATATGCCCACGACCCGAGCGGGAAGTTAATATGGTTGGCACGGTTGTAACCGTTGGCTTCTATTTTCTATACGCAAGGTCCTATGACCCATATGCCCAGGTGCCTAGGCGGTTAGGGAATGGCACGCCCTTAACCATCCTATGGTTTGCACCATTGGCACGATTGTGCCCGGTGCTGGGTTTTCACACTATTTATTGCGTGTGTGCCAGGTTCATTTCAGAAGGGTGCATTTTGTAGATGCAGATACAACAAGCTTGAAGGGGAAGACTTCCAGGAGGCCTAAATTCTTCATTTTTTGACCGATTGAGGTGCCGAAAGATCCCAGACAGGGGTTTTTGGACGCTCTGAAGCCATTGGAATAGTCGATTTGTCAGTTTGAGAATTTAGAGCAGAGTTATGCTAAAGAGAATCCAAGCCAAAGCCATTTTGATGCAGAGAAGCTTTTGAGGAGGAGACGTTGTCGGACCATTTCTGGGAGCTCCGGACGTCCATTTTGCGTGCCATTTTCTTTGCAGGGTTCTAGAGATTTGGAAAAACATGACCAGATCAGTCTTGTAGCCATTTGGCATTGCAGAGATGTACTTTTGAGCTTTTGAACAGAAATAAAGAAGCCTCCCCCACAGAGAAAAAGGCCCGGAGACGTAGGCAAAGTTGTGCCGAACTCCGTTATCAATTTGTGTGTTATGGTTTGCTATATATTATTTCATTTCAGATATGCATATGTGTATATGGATGTCATAATTCCTCTTCTTTCCTCATTCTTCACTAAGCTTTCTCAAATGGTTAATTAATGCATGCAAAATTAAAACTCAACCATAGTCATTAAAAGATCCTACGGATCAAGTGGTATCAGAGCTAGTTGACGTTTGGATTTGAGTTTTGCATGTTAACCAGGGGAAGGTTGACGCTTGGATTTGAGTTTGCATGTTAACCGTGGTGCACCCATAAATGGCAGGAAGGTGAGATTGTTGCAGGAATCCATTAATTGGATTGAGGAAAGAGCTTCACACGAGAAGATGGCATCGAAGAAGGGATTTCTCAGATGAGAAAGAATTCCGGAAAACATTCCCTTGCTATGTCGAAGATGGTGAAACTTTTGTACAAGGATTACTTGGAATGGAAGGACCGCTTAAGGTGACTTTAAAAGGAAAAAGGAAGAGGAAGAGGACCATCCTCGATTCCCTCTTCCACCTCCATCAACACCTCCTTCTTCTCCTCTTCTTCAAGTTCAAGTTCTAAATCTAGTGGAAAGAAAATTTTTCATAAGAATAAACATGAAATGCCATTGTTAAAACTTGATGTAAAATTCTGAGTTGCCCATATGATGGTGAAGTAAATGCTAAGAGACTTGATAACCGGATCGTAGGATGAGGTACATCGCATCGCAACACATCAAGGATGAGGCCACACAAATCAAGTTGGCATCTCGAGACTTGCAGTAATAACCTTTAGTCGGTGGCATAGCAAGTCGCTAAAAGGAAAATACGTACCGGTAATGTATTTCATCATGGAAGGATTACTGCACTTAGAAACAATTCTTCTATCCTTTGGTTATAAAGAAAAAGCAATAATTGAATGGCAATCCTTAAAACTAAGAAAATGACAACCAGTGCAGCACGTATTACACAGATGGCTTTTGTAAAATGGCCTTAATGTTAGATATTCCTTTGCAAAACACAAGAAACCCTTTATGAAGTATATAGAGGTTTACCCGCATATTAGAAATATTGTTTTCATGTTTTGGCCCTACTAACCTTAATGAGGTTTCGCCTTTCAAGCTATGTATATTGAAGCGTAGGAAAAGGTGTAATGTGGGAATCGTCAGTTCATGAGGAAAGAAGAGAGGAAGAGGCATGGCAATGGAAAGAATGCATATGTAGTGTCAAAGAAGGAAGGAGTCTCTTGCGCGCATTTCTGTAAGAAAGAGGGCATGATGAGGATGAGGTTGGCAGCCAGGTCCCGAGAAGAGGCCGCCAAAGTGGTTCAAAGAAAGAAGGGAACACAAACAAGGAAATCACATCAAAACCCATTTAATTTGGGATCGGACTTAGGTGATGAGTCAAAGATCTCAATGGTTGGTATGACAGGTAAAAAAATGGTGAAGAGATTGATTGTAGTTGAAATCTGTTTCATATAAGGGTAATCATGCGACACAATTAAGATAGACACATTAATCGACAGTGGATCTCAATCTAATCTAATCTCTTTAAGAATTGGTTAAGCAATCGGGTTAAAACACAAACTCATCATAAGCTTTACACACTTAAATGGATAAGATATAATCATCAAATGCACATAACAAAAACAAAGGCACAATCAAATTTGCAATTTCATCTAAGTATGGACTTTGGACGAAGTAACTTGTGATGTTGTGTCATTAAGATAATGTGGAATGATCTTAGGTAGTCCATACTTATTTGATTGTAAGGCAATCTTCTATAGGACAAAGAATCAATATCAATTCACTAAAGAAGGTCATGATTATGTGGTTCATGCTCATGATGTTAAAGCAAATAAAACACTTCAAACAAGGGAACAATTAATGAAGGTAGTGCAAGCATGCAAGAAACCAATAATTGTTTCAAATGAAATAATTGATCTTAAGCAAGAACAAGACATGGTTGTTGAATGGAAAATAAATCATAAGTTGCTTCAAGATAAGCTCATGTCGTGTAAATACTTCAAGTATATCAGTTCATTTGCAGTCGTCTTTTTGATGCTGTCATTAGCAATGCTTTCTACATGGATGATAGTGGATTCAGTAAGATGTAACAGGGTTCAAATGGCTAAAAATATACTGTCAGTTGTCATGATTTTGTTACAGTTGATCTTGATGAGACAGGTGCACAGGACAAAGTTTAGAGACAGAGAGCAAGCCGGGTGGCCTATCCCGAGCTTGTTGACTGGTCAGTAACCTTTTGGGGACCAAAAGGTCTTATTGTGGGGAGCTGTGATCCGAAATCAGATCCAGAAGCCTGACAGGGATTGAAAAATTCTCAGAAATGAAAGTGCTCGAAATGTGACAAAACCAGTGCCATTGCGTTTGTCTCATCTTCCTGATTTCGGTGGTATATTTACTTTGTCAAACGGGCTCCGTATGGAGAAGATATCGCGTTCTGTCCGAAAATCCAAACAGGTAAAAAAAAGGGATGACTGTACAGTCCGTACAGTCCACGTGTCATGTTGACTGTCTAGACTGTACAGTCCATAAAGCTGACATGGCAATCCCAGAAGGCAACATGTGGCATCTCCAGGAGGTGACACGTGTCAGGCAGATCTAGGTGTACGGGCAAACAACTGGACCAATATGGAGGTGACACGCGTCACCACTATAAGAGTGACACGTGGCACGGATGACGTCAGTAGCTGACGTGGCAGGATGACAGGGCAGACGTATGGCAGATGATGTGGCGTATGATGATTGGCAGGCATGGTTGAATCAGATGGTGACACGTGGCATTTCGTTGGCTAATGGTAAGGTGCCACATGGCCCAATCATGGGCTGCCACGTGGCACCCCTTTATTGGTTTATGGTCGTTATGTAAAACTATTGGAGTCCGTGGGGTTCGACCCCTGGACCTCCCCACCACTTGAGCACCTTCGCAAAGACCGTCTGACCAACGGACTATCAATTGTGCTTTGTTATATATACCAACTCATATATATTTAAGTTTAATGTTTGTAACCATTGGCACATATGACCATAACACATATTGTATAGCCGACTGTTGGTACGCGGGGTTTTTAAAACCAAGACCCATGGTTCTATGCTTTATACCATATGCCCATGACCGGAGCAGGAATTTAATATGGTTGGAACGGTTGTAACCGTTGGCTCCTTTTTCCTATACGCGAGGTCCTATGACCCATATGCCCAGGTTCCTAGGTGGCTAGGGGCTGGCGCACCCTTAACCATCCTACGGTTTGCACCGTTGGTGCAGTTGCACCCGGTGCTGGGTTTTCATGCTATTTATTGCATGCGTGCCAGGTTCATTTCAGAAGGGTGTGTTTTGTAGATGCAGAGACAACAAGCTTGAAGGGGAAGACTTCCAGGAGACCTAACTTCTTCATTTTTTGACCGATTGAGGTGCCGAAAGAGCCTAGACAGGGGTTTTTGGATGCTTTGAAGCCATTGGAACAGTCGGTTTTTCAATTTGAGCATTCATAGAAGAGTTATGCTAAAGAGAAGCCAAGCCAAAGACATTTTGATGCAGAGAAGATTGTGAGGAGGAGACGCTGTCGGACCATTTATGGGAGCTCCAGACGTCCGTTTTGCGTGCCGTTTTCTTTGCAGGGTTCTAGAGATCTGGAATAACATGACTAGATCAGTCTTGTATCCATTTGACATTGAAGAAATGTACCTTTGAGATTTTTAACAGAAATAAAGAAGCCTCCCCCACAGAGAAAAAGGCCCGGAGACGTAGGCAAAGTTGTGCCGAACTTCGTTATCAATCTGTGTGTTATGGTTTGTTGTCTATTATTTCATTTCAGATCTGTATATGTGTATATGGTTTTCATAATTCCTCTTCTTTCCTCATTCTTCACTAAGTTTTCTCAAATGGTTAATTAATGCATGCAAAATTAAAACTCAACCATAGTCATTAAAAGATCCTACGGATCAGCCGAGTAGCTGCCATGTGTCACTCTAATTCTTGATTTTCACGTACCTAAAATGATGATTTCAACCTGACACTTGTCATTCTCTGACTATGCCATGTGTCCTTGCTGACATAGACTACTGACGTGCTCTTTTACATTTTCTTGTTGATGTCGACATAGATCTCCTTATGTGACACATGTTCATCTCCTTGATATAACGGTCAGGGTAGTATCTTAGATCGACGTCTGAGAGTGACTTTGGATATTCATCCTTCATGACTTCGGGACTTTTGACATTTCTTGGTGGTAAAACTCCCAAATAAATTCTCCTGGAGTGACGCAACTTGCTTACATCACTTGTTGACATGGCATGAGCCAATTTATTGTTGACACTTGTCATCATCTGATTATGCCATGTGTAGTCACTGACATGGTCTGGTGACATGATCTACCGATGTGTTCTTCTAATGTGGTCTGCTGACCAACAACACTAAGACAATGGTCCTTGTATGTCCTCCAAATCCGATAGTTCTGATTCATTTCAGATTTCTAGGCTTCAGGTTTTTCCAATCTCAAACTTTCTGGAGCGTAACCTCCTCATATATTTAAACCCAAACTAAATGTTGTTCATCAATCAGGATCTTAGATTGACAACTTGATCTGTCAGCGTTGCAGCTCTACTAGATTATCCTGTCCTTCCACTTGAAAGTGATCCGACGACTAACGAGAATTCGCATAATCAAATTCTGAAACATTTTTCTCGCTTATCCTGTCCTTCCACTCAAAAGTGATCCAACGGTTGTGAATTTTCTTAAAATAGATCCACAATCAAGAATGATAATGTGACCACAATCTGTGAGTGTTTTAACTTGTCACCCAACTCTGTAATGGGAAGATGTGCGCTATTGGTGAGTTAACCACAATCATTGATCTACGAAGCTATAATACCTGATGGTCCTGACTAATTGCAGCATGGGAACAAGCATGATGTTTAATTCTCCTTTCAATCTCCGTAATCCATCACTGCCATATATTTGGTGATTGCGCATCCGACAGACATGATTTAATCTGACTTAAACTCATTATTTTTTGGATCAACCACAGTCATAGATATTTGAATCTATGAGATATGACGATCTAGACATATTGAGGGATTGTAACTAGAGAGCAGTTTAATTTAGCTTTCTCTCCCCAAAATTCATCCCTGCCATTGATCTGTCTTGCATATCTGACAGTCTTTATTTGAACTGAGTTTTATCGCGCCATATCTTCTGAGCTTTAATATCCAGTTGCTTATGTACTGTGTTTTCCTTTTTGAGTTGTGATCTTTGCTTGTTGTTTTCTCCTCCTCCTGAGCTTACGCTTCCTTCTGCTCCACCTTCTGTTCTTGTCATCAATGACAAGCATACTCTTTCCTGCAAAACATGCCAACAGAAGTTGCTAAAGAAATTTGAAGTCTTCATATGGAATTCCAAGTGTGATCAAGATTTCAACATTATCAAAGAAAAGTTGAGTACTAATCCAATTTTGATATATCCTAAATGGAAGGATTCCATTTTCATCGATGCTTCTGACATTGCTTTAGGTATTGTACTTTCACAACCTAGTGAAGGAAATATGGATCACCCTATTTATCTTTCTAGTAGAAATATTTCACACATCTAGCGCAACTATAATAATACTAAAAGGAAGGTTTATAAATGGTCTATGATCTGCAAATGTTTATACAGTATTTGTTAGGATATCATTTTAAATTGTTTACTGACCATTTAGATTTGAAATATTTGGTCAATAGCCTATGTTAGAATGAAGGATTTGTAGGTGGTTGTTTGTTTTTCATGATTTTTCCTTTGATGTCATTGTCTCAACTAGATTTAGGAGAAAGTGGTGGAGTTATTGATGACTAGCTCCCAGATGCAAACTTATTCAAAATTTATGCTATCCCATATTATATTTATGATATTGCATTATTTCTAACTATTGGTACTATTCCTGATGGATGTTCTGCAATTGAGAAGAAGCACCTAATTTTTTGTGTTGCAAACTATCAACTGATTGTAGAAAAACTATATAAGTTGGGATTGGATAGCATCGTTATAATATGCATACTTGATCATGAGCGACCTAAGACATTGTGGGAATGTCATAGTGGAGTTATGGGAGGACATGTTGGAGTGAAGATGGTCACACAGAAAATACCTGAAGCAGGATTATGGTGGCCAATTATGTTCAAAGATGCTAAGGATTATTCCAGAGCATGTGATGTCTTTTAAAGAGGGTTTAGGTCGTCACGCAGGGATGTGTTTCCCTTACATCTTGTTCAATCACTTCAAGATTTTGAAAAATGGGTACTTGACTTCGTAGGACCCATCAACCTGCCAACTAAGCACTCAAAGGAAAGGTATATCATCACTGCAACATATTGTCTCACCTACTGGGCTGAAGCATAACTTGTTAGGGATTGTCCTACATATATGGCAGCCATATTCATTTTTGAGAATATCATTACTTAGTTTGGGTTTTCTATAAGTTTGACCAGTGACCAAGGTGCACATTTCATTAGTGATACAACAACCATCATCACTCGAGAATTTATTATTCAACATCATAAGAGTAGATTGTATCATTCACAAGCCAATGGTATAGTGGAATCATTCAACAAAATTCTAGATAAGGGATTAACTAAAGTCTGTTGCGTTAATCGGGATGATTGGGATGAGAGAGTTTTAACTTTTTTATGGTCCTATAGAACTACTACAAAGAAATTACATAGGAATACTCCTTTTTAATTGGTATATGGGAGAGAAGCAATAGTCCGAGCTGAGTTCATAAATCTGAGTTTATACATTACGCATGTGTCTCATATGAGATATGATGAATTAGTTGCAGAGCTGTTGGAACTGTATGAAGACAAATTTCTAACACGTTTTCATCACACTATGGAGAAGGCTAGAAATAAGTATTGACATGATAGACACATCAATACAAATACTTTTGCGTAAGGAGATCGATTATTTCTCTATGGAAGTAAGTTTCAAAAACATCCACGGAAGTTATAAATGCATTGGCTTGGACCTTTTATAGTTGTGAAAAATATGGAGTCATGAGCTATTAAGCTAGCACAACTAGATGTTGTTCTTCATCTGAAATTGGTGAATGGCACACGCCTAAATCCCTACCTATCTTCTCATTGAAGAAAGTTTCTCTACGTTCTTGTAATAGGGAGTAAACAAAGTAGGTAGGTTTCCATTTATTTTGTCATTTTCCCTTTTTTCCAATAAAGAATTTATGCATTTAACTATAGCTCACCCCTAGAGTCTAGAGGTCATTGTCATTTTGTCTTGTTCGGGTCACATCATTGTGGTTAGGGGGATAACATGTCATATCTTTCATAATATAGTAACTTCCTCTGTTCAATTCATTGTTATGCCCCTATCATATTTTTTTTTAAATGTAGTTGGTACCTTTTCATCGTCATCATATCTGTTTCATCAACACTCATTTATGTCCAAAATGTTTCTTGTACTTTTTCAGTTGATCGTCGGCTAAGTAGTTATTTTCTCAGGTAACATGGTCTACCAATTTTGTGTTGATCTTTGTTCTCTTTAATTCTTGAATCATTGATTCGATTTCATTGTGTCTATCCATCATGTTTATTGTTAATGCCAAGTTCATTATGTGGTTTCCTCCCTAATGGAATTTTAATGATCATCTCACGCTACCTTCCTCATGATTTTCTATAAACTGGTGGTCGCTCCTTGTTCAAGTAATTTTTTTCTGGTCGACTATCTGGATTCTTCACTCTAGAGCCCGGTGAGAATCTTTTGATTCAATGTCCATGTCTTTGTCACCCATTTTTATTTATGTATAAGTTCAGATCCGCAAGCATTGGTCATACTACATCTCGAGGGGCGATTGCATTTCAACCAGATATCCATGATCTGAGAGTTGAGATATTGGAATATTTACAGGGAAACTTGGAACAAATGAGGCTACTTGATGTTGCTTTTTTAGATGGGGACTTGTTTCCCAAAATGAAATTTGACACTTTTATGGATTATACCATTCTGTCATCTGGAGAGTTAGAATGGTAGTGGAAACTTCTATATCTTCCATATCTTCCACTTAATTATTCCACTCTAATGAATTTGCATGACCTGACAATTTTCAGAACTACAGGGGAAGTTGTGAAGTGCACTAAGTTTCTTATCACTTGAGTACACAATGGTGCTTTATGGATGGAAAAATCATATCCTATCCATGTCAACATAATTCATTAGTTGACAGGGCTTCCAATGGAGGGAGAAGACATATCCAAAGGATTACGAGGATTAGGAGGCCAAAAGAAAGGAGATATCAACCTATACAATAGGTTCGCTATTAGACATGGAGGTCTCGGACCACTTATCGAACCCATTAATCATGAGAAAGTATGTGGTAACTACTATCTCATTGTGGGTAAAGTCATGAAATATTACTCCAGGGGTGAATGAACTCTAGATCTTATCTCCATCGTCGATTTCTGTAAACAAGGAGTGTCATTAAAATGGTGCTATTATTTGATGACTGAGATGATGCAATATTGCGGTGACATCCATGAATGGAGTGGTTATTTGTTAAGTACCTAAAAATATCTGGAGATCAATCTCAAAATAAACCCACAATATCAACAAGAATAAACCAAACCATTCACCAAAATATTAAAAACAAGAAATAGAGAAAACCCTTGAGGTATGGAAAAACCATCTATTAATCCTTAAGGATAAAACTCCTCAAGCAATGCTTGATACATTCACAATATTCTTCACTATGCTTTAATACATTGCTTACACTTCTTTATATAGCATTATCTATCTTCTAGGAACATTCTAAAAAAGTAATATTCTAGAAATCATATTTATTATATCTAACTACAATAGTGGGCCTTATTTGATTATATAGTGGACCTAGTCCACCTTACATTGAATGGCCTCCACTAATAATACATAACCACATTCCCATTGGTTACCTCCCTAAGTACCTCATATTACCTCCATAGGTATACTACATTCCATCCCCCTTCACATGTTTCATCCTTGAAACACAATAAGAAACCATACAATATGATCGACTAAGCAATGTATCCAAGTGGTACCAAGTACGGCCATCCATCCATCTTAATCGAATATGAACATGATGTCCTACTACTTCCTTGCCACCCTGATCTTGATCTGCATCCTGTCATTGTTGCCATGGTATTGGTTCTCTATCCCAATGTCTTCATGTAGTGTTAGTAGGCCTCCATGCACCTCTTAATCATTTTCCTTTATGGTTCCCTACTGGTGCATAAGTGTGTTGATTCTCACGCCCTTTCCTTGATGAATTTTGTTTCTCTATATCATGTGGATGGTGATATACAACACCTATAGGAATATTTTATTTTTTCTTCAAATCTGCAACACATTGCACCTTTTATTCAATGATCTCCTTATCTTCATGATTGTGTCCTTCCTATGGTTTTGCTTCATCTCCTTCTGTAGACTCTGCCTTTGATTCAACTTCGGATTAAAAAATAAATTATTTTCTGGTCTCCATGGGCCCATCTTTTTGAATAAGAGAGACATCCTTCAATGTGGTTTTCTTTTTCTTGTACCAAAGTTTTAGAAACTTCTTTTTCACATTAATGTTAACTGTACCAAATGATTCCATCCAAGGATATCTCAAAACAAATGCACATAATCCATATCTATAGCATGGAAATCATAATGCAACACATATTTATATATAGTGAGCTTCAAATCTATAAAAATTTGAATATTTTTACCCTCAACCTGTGTTCTTTGGATATTCTTTGTAGGAACTTGCAATCTATTAACCAACTGAACATTCAAAAAATTTGTTGGCAACTAGGGTTAATAGAAACAATTACATTTTTTTTATGAATACAACCATGAACCTGTAATATAGATTTCCCACATGAAAATAAACCTTTGGTTATGTATTTATCCTTAAACCTCATATGAGACCATTTGTATAAAAGTAATCTTTCAAGTGCTTCCTCAAAAAATGACATCATCTCATATAGTCAAATGATTTACACCATATGAGAGCATCATCTTTGAAACCAGACTCTACACAATATTTCCACTTCTTTTTCCATAATGACTTTTGAGATTGTATAAATTCTTCAATACTAGGGCCATCATCTCTTCCAGTAAAACATTTATTTCTTGGAATAAATCTTCAACAAAAACTAAAGCTTAA